>CDFF01071972.1:4294-29090 GCA_000826265.1 Acanthamoeba culbertsoni
TTTTTTTTTTTTTGTTTTTTTTTTTTTTTTTTTTTTTTTTTTTTTTTTTTTTTTTTTTTTTTTAACGAGAATTGCGTACAGTGCGAGTGAGCATCCTTTCAAGCTCCTCCCTGGACAGCTGTCCATCCTTGTTTTCGTCGAAAAGCTTGAACGATGCTGAGATAGTGTATTAGAGTGACAGTGCAACCAGCAATCACCATAGGACCTAATTGAATCCTAAGTACGGGCTAGTGCGCACCCTGCAGCTTCTTCTCGATGCTTCCGCCGTAGATGGCGCCCATAAGGCTCAGATATTCGTGCACATCGATGGAACTTGTGAAAGACCAGCATGATCTTCATGAGTCCAGTGTGTTGCAACCTTTCGCGAGAAAGTGAGAAAAGCCGTACCCAGAACCGTCGACATCAAAGGCGTCAAATGTAGCCCTGGCTTTCTCAGCGTCACCTCCCAGAAGACGGGTCATGGTAGCCACAAACTTCTCCTTCGTTATTTCCTTCGCATGGCCCTGCGATGAACCGGTCAATTTGGTACCCTATACCACTGAAGGGAGCTACGCACGCTAGAGAGCTGGAAGCCCTCCAACACCTGCTCCAGTCGGTCGGAAGGGACTAAACGGGGAGGAGGTGATTACAACAGGAACCAACATCGAGGAATAAAAAACGTGCTTTGGTATTGCTGTTGCCACTCATTTATTTCCTTGCTATCTACGCCTCCCATCGCCGGTGCTTTCTTATTGAACTTCAGCGATCCAAAAACTGTGGTGTGACCGTTTTATGAAGCTTTGCTATGCTAGTACATTTCCTTGTTTCTTTTCATTTTCCGTTTCGGTTTGGGTTGTTGGCGCTGGTGCACCAGAAGCAGAACTCTTCCGAGGGAGATAGTGTGACAAAGCCACGTGAACGACCCGTCACGGCATCCACATCCTGAATGTGTTTGTGGATGGGCGAAGGGGGATTAAGACACAGCGGAAGCCACCAGCTGATCGGTCCATCGAACACAGGGGAATAAGCTTTTACCTTGGTGGCTTCGAAGAGCATGGAGAGGGGGATCCAGTGCGGAGGGTATTTAAACCTGGCCACTTCCATGAGAAGGACCATATCCTTTCTGGGGTGGTAGCCTCCAATGGGGCTGAAGTGTCCAGATCCCGTTTGCCCCACCGTGCCGCGGTGGTAGCTGACTATGGTCACGAACTCGGACGCTTTCGAAGTGGTCTCCACTACGTTCCTGAACGTCTTCTCGTCACTGTAGCCCAAGCCATGGTCGTCAATATATAGTGAAGCGAACGGACACAGGAGTGCCCAGATATGGGAGGAGACATCGGTTACCTCTCGCTGCCGTAGAAGACGCTAGCCTGAGCACCGTTGCAGCGTGCGAGGCAGACAAACTGGCCAAGGGTGATGCCTTGCTTCTTGACCACCTCAAGCGAGGTGCAGCAGTCGAGCATCTCCTCCGAGAACCAGCGCCAGGGGCCCTTCCATACGCGACCCGGGTCAATGGAGAGGGCGTTAAGGGCCATGGTGAGCGTTCCGAGACCACAGAAGGCAGGCTCGCTCTGCGTGCGGTATTGTGCCGCCAGCGTAAAGTAGTTTTCCATGAAGCCTTCCTCTAAAGGAAAAGAGGAAGAGTGGCCGTGAGGAGGTTGAGTTGCCATGCAAAGATTGTGAAGGAATGTGCTATGTCAGGGGCACACAGGAGGAGACGTACCGAGGGCCTCTCTGAAGAGTTGCTTCCCTTCCGCAGAGGAGAAGCTTATGCAGTGCTTTGGAAGCTCTCGTCTGAAGAAGCTTTCTTTGGGTACTTCAGGGTGGTGATGTGGGTGTCCTCTGGGCGGCATACCGCGCTTCTGTCGCCCGTTAACATCAAAGTACTTGCACTCTCGCTCATACTCATTTGCCTCTTGTTGGATTTTGTTTTCTGAAGCGACTAACGGCCGGGTGCCGTGTGCCGTCGCAGGAGTGAAGGTTTGTGGAGGAGGAGTTGGAGAAGAGGGAGGATGTTTGGCGTGAGGGAAGGATGAGTGAGTTGGTGAGTGTGAAACGTGGTGAGAGTGATTGTCGAGAGCATTTTGATCGTGATTGTGATTGCGGGCAGCATTAGCCACAGGATATGCAAATGAAGCGAACGATTTAACGCTCTGCTTTGTCGTGGCTTCTTTTTCAGCAGACAGGGTACCGCTACCACGTATCGGCGCCATGCCAGATGCGAGGCGCCGGGCTGCTGCTCCGCATCTTCCTCTATGGAAGTATGGGCAGCCTAAATCGAGCAGCATAGTTGTAGCACGTCTTTCCTTCCTCATGAATAATTGATTGTTTTTGGTCTGGTCGTCCTTCGACTCATAGGGCTGTGTGACGGATCGTGAACTGCCGTATTGTCGGCGAGCTTTGGGTTATCACGGAGTTAACTTTTCCTCCTCTTTTCTTTTACTGTACAGTGGAGTTTTAATGGCCGACGACCAGCCACCCGGTGTGGTTAACCACGCCATGCACCAGAGCGCAGGGCACCAGCGCCATGGCCATGGTCACTGTTCGGGACATGGACACAGCCACGGCCACGGCCACGGCCAAGGTCGACATCATGGTCACTCGCATGGCAGGCCACGGAGCATGCGCACCTTTCAGCAGCAGTTCCCTCGTCTCCACCTTTTCTTCACGAGATGGGGCGGTTTCATGTGTGTCTCTTTCATATGGTTCTTCTGCTTTCTATCGTACGTTGGTCCTTTATCTTTTTTTTTTTGTGGTGTAAACCGGCACTTCTAACTCGTCACACGTTCAGTTTCATCTCGATTTGGCACTTCGTTTTCTTCCCCTTTGAAATGTACGCAACGTGGGGCAAGCTCTTCTTGCTCCTACTCTTTCACGTACTTGTGGTGGCGTGCCTTAGCACCTACGCTCGCGTCACTCTCGCCGACCCCGGCTACGTAGACCCCACATGGGTAATTGAAGTGTATTTCGCTGCGCAGAAAGCTTTTTATAAACACATCTTATATTTGATCGAAATAACTCTATATTTAACCGTTAATTTCTAATATTTTTCGGTGTGCAGACACCACTTAGCATGGAAGAGGGCAGCCTGCTGGGCTACACTGGCAACCAACAGGCCATGGACATCACAACGCAGGGCGACATGAGTTGCACCCCAGCAGTGATGCCCTCCGAGCCCAGGGGTCAGGGGTTCGGGCCAACCCCTGGGGCTGACTCATCCCCCGGCTCAGACGCCGCGGCCCAGGAGGCCGACGGCGCCTTCCAAGAGGGACTGGGCCTGGGCGGAGCCGGTCCCGCCGAAGCGCGGCGGGCGAAGGATCCGAACTACTGCGCCAAGTGCAGCTCCTACCGTCCTCCCCGCGCGCACCACTGCTCCATATGCAACAGGTACACAATGAGTGTTCCTCAACCCTGCCCACACGAGCTAGAAATCAGCGGACTCGGGGAGGCTTAGCCTTTCTGTCGCCGGTTGCAGGTGTGTGCTGAGGATGGATCATCACTGCCCGTGGGTCAACAACTGTACGACACATGATTATTAATTCCCCCCCCCCCAAACAAAGTAGTGCCACCCCAGACAGGGAGAAGAAGAAGAAATAACTTGAGAATGGCGTCTGTGAATATACTCGTAGGCGTGGGGCATAATAACCTCAAGCTCTTCGTTCTTTGGCTCTGGTACGGCACTGCGGTCGGGTTGTCGTTTATACTCTTCTTTGGCTTCCGCATCTACGACATATATCTTCATGTACGTATCACTCATTCAGCAGCATGTTTAGACAAGAAGGCGGGGGAAGAAAAATTCTACAGTTTATTAATTGATTGGTTGGATGATGACTTTGGCCGAAATAGAGGAACGAATACACTTCCGAGGAGCTCACGTGGACGGGTGGGCTCATTGGCTTCAATCTGTGGATCGGCCTGTTGCTCACCGTCAATCTCTGCGGCATGGGCTTCAACATGACCTATCTGGTGCTCACCAATCGGACAACGGTCGAGCGCATCTTCTCCCCCTATCCATATCGCCGACATCGCACGTCACGGCATGAACGGTGGAAGGTAAGCGGCGCGGTGTCTCCTTCATCAGCTCTCTTCTTTGCCCGTGATCACCACTTCATACCTAATTCATTAACTTATTTATTTAAATACATCGCCTCTGAATCCAGCCACGACACATGTACGATTTGGGGCCTTATAAGAACCTGCAGCAAGTGTTTGGAACATCCTTGCTCATGTGGCCTGTGCCTACCCCGCCGGAAACCGATGGATACCACTCACCCACAAATCCAAAGTACACCGAAGAGGAGGAATCGGCTCCATCACCACCAAGACGAGAGAGAAGGATAGACACAAGCAACAGAGAGCTATTTCCTTGATTAATAATTATTGTCGGAGGCCCAATTTTCTCATGTATTTCTTTGTTGTAATTCGCTTTAATTGCCAGTTTTCCGGACCGGTTGATTGAACACACATGTCTGCTCGGGGACAGAAGACTCAAAAATCCAAGGGTAACATTAGTCATTGGACACCAGCAATCGGTTTAGTTCACGGCTGATTAGCTTTTTATTAGGCCAACACCCCGTGATTAAGGGCTATGTAGTCCTCTATAACACTGTCCTCGTGTTTGGCTGGTGCGTTTTGAGGCCTCTCATTCGCATGGATCGTCGAATTGATGTGAATTTAAATTTTAGGACCTACGTTCTGGTTCGCCTGGCTCAGTTCTTCCTCGACGGCCACCAAGTGGGCACCGCTCATGGCGTTCCTCTCTGGACCTACCTCCGCGAGCCTCTGCTCGTCTTCCAGACTGCTGCTCTGCTCGAGGTGCCTTTTCCCACTTGCACTGCTCAGCTGCCGGCGCAACGCATTCTGATCTTTCGCCCCTTCAGATCGTTCATGCTATTACCGGCGTAGTGCGTAGCCCGTTCATGACTACCCTGATGCAGGTGGCCTCGCGTCTGCTTCTGACCTGGGGCATTGCCAACATCTCCCCCTTGGCCCAGAACCACTACTTCCTCGCTTCCATGGCAAGTCCCATCTGTTCCCTCTTCTCCCCCTGAGCCCTGGAGACGCTCCTAATGTACGCCGTTGAAGGTCACCGCTTGGGGTATCACTGAGATCATCCGCTACTCCTACTACGCCTTCAACACCCTCACCGGCAAAGCCCCCTATTTCCTGCTCTGGCTGAGGTACACTCTGTTCTACGTCCTCTACCCTCTGGGCGTGGCCAGCGAGATCGGCCTCATCATCATCTCCCTCCCCTGGATTCGGGAGACCGATGTCTTCTCCTTGCACATGCCCAACAAATGGAACTTCGCCTTCGATTATCACAACGTCCTCATCGCGGCTATCTTGAGCTATCTTCCTGGTACACTCCCCCCCCCTCGCGTCTTTTGGCGCAACTCGCCTGGTTGACTCCTCCTTGTTGTCCCACTTCAGGATTCCCCACCCTCTTCATGCACATGGTCACTCAGAGGAAGAAGTGCCTCGGCACTCCCGCTCCCGCCGCCAAGAAGAACTGAGTCCCTTTCTCATTATGGCGGTGCTGCGGAGCAAACGCAGAGTTGTAAGATGCTTGCAATTAATTTCACTCGGATTTCAACAAAACGAACAGCTATTGTTATTTACTATAATTATTCTGCTACATTTACGTGTCTCGCCCGCCCCCCAATGATGGACACACGATGGATGAGTCTCAAACAGGAATGGCCTGTATGAGAACCTCGTACACCAGGAAGATGATGGCGTTCACGGGGAACGATCGGACCACTGTTGTCCCTAGCCCGGCAAAGAAGACCTTGTAGCCCTCCGCCCGATGGCTCTTGACCGCGCAGTCGACTATGCCCAGGTACTCCGGATACGTCTGCAGGCGCGTCTTGATCACATCAAACGGGAAGGATATCACCCACGCAGCGATGCCGCCCAGTCCGCCCGCCACCAGCTGCCCGACCGGCGCCAGATCGTTCGGTCGGAGCGGGTCCTCTGCCCACCGCCTGTGCGCCCTCGTTTAGATGTCGGCCGACTGGTCTCAGAGCTCGGGATGAAATGAAGTACCTTCTGCATCCCTCATAGACGGCAAAATAAGCGCCGAATCCGGGTATGTCTCGACACCAGGTGGCGACCAATCCGCGAGAGAGGCCTCTGATGCCTTCAGCCCGTGCGATCTTCTTGATGCAGTCGATCGGGCCCAAGTAGGCGCGCGTCTCCCCCGGCACGCTGGTCTGCACCTGCAGCTTGATCTTGACTAGCTCCACGGGCGAGAGGATGAACCCGCCCACGAATCCTGCAGCGCCGCCGGCCAGCGCGATCTGAGAGAGGGTGAGCCTGGGAAAGTCGTCCTCGGTCTCGTGCGACTTGAGCTGAACGCGCCGAGCCAGGCCGTACACGCCGAAGACGATGCAGTTGGTGAGCGAATCGCCAGCGATGGGCGACGATAGCCCCTTGTATAGACCGCGGACTCCCTCCTGCCTTAGCGTCTGCATGAAGCACTGGAGCGGCCCCTTGTAGGACATCGTCTGCAACCTCACCTGCACGAAGGAAGAGAAGAAAAGGGGAGGGAAAAACGAAAGCCGTTACGGCACGACGGCCACGAAGGGAACGAAAGGAAGACGAGGAGCACCTTCACGGTGTCAAAGGGATGGCCCACAAACACGCCTGCTGCCCCGGCCAGCGTCCCCGCTAGAAAGTGGCGAATGCGCTCGCGCATCGCTTGTGCCGCATCAAGCTGTTCCTGTGCTGAACTGCGACTGCGTAAGTTTCCGTGAGAGTAAGCGCCATTTAATCTTGCATCTACCTCATGGTGCGACCGTCAAGCCAACGACAAGGAAGCCACGAGCTCTTGCCGCCCTGAACTCCGAGTAATCAAAAACCGGAATTGGCGAGGAAAACCAGCGAAGTATGATTTCTTTAATTTTCCATAAGCTCTTTTCTACAGGAACAATGCGGGGGTAAAGTACCGAAGACTCTCCGGAGAGCAGAGCCAGTATCCAATCGACCCTCCGCGTCTCTTGGCTGTGCCTGCGCACCAGTCTTGGCAGACCCCGCGACAGCATGCTCCCATGAACTATTGAGGCCTCTACTTGTATGCCTGCGTCCATGGCAGACAATTACGTGGAAGGAATCCAAGTTCGACGGATTCCTCCACTTCAACGATGGCGCGCAATCTGCGCTTGGATTCTTCAAACTTTCAAAGCACGGTGAGCCACCTTGGAAACTCACCAAATGAAAACGAAATTTCCTTATCCTGGGAAGGATGTTTGTCTGACTTTGTCGGCACTATGTGCCATCGGGATGATTTGAAGCGCTGAATAATACCGTATAAGGTGATCAGCTGGCGAAGGAAATAAGGCTGGAGTTGGGAGGGGAGAAAGCAAACAGGATTCCGGACGCATCAAGCAAGGACACTGGATGTCGGCGACGAAGCTCAACCCCTTCGTGGTGAGAGCAGTACAATCGCACAAGGACAAAAACGAACTGAGCTTCAAGAAGGGCCAATACATTACCGTGGAACAGATAAATGAGGAGGGAACACACTACCACGGCTTCTATGGAAAAAAGCAGGGCTGGTTTCCCATCAACTATGCGGCCATTGCGTCGGATGAGGAACCAGCAGTGCGCAAAAAGGTACCCCAAGCTGGTGCCAAACCATGATGTAGTCAGATCAGGTTATTCACCTCCATGAGTGGTAGGAAGAGAGTGAAGAGAAGAAGCGAAAGAAAGAGGAAAAGAAGAAACAGGAACTAGAGAAGCGAGAGGCACAGCTTCGAGCGAAGCGAGAATCCAAGTTGCACAAGGACCGACGAAGGATGGCCTTTGGGAAGAAGAAGACGACCAGCCTGCCCGGCGATCACCACAGCAAGTTGGCAGCCATAAATCGAATGAACGGGACGCACTCCTTCCGAGGCAAAATCCCCAACGTAATCGAAGAAACCGTGGCCTACCTTGAAAAAGAAGGTACCCTTTCCCTTCCCTTGATTCTCTCCTTCACACACGCAGACCGACTCGCCCTTAACGACATGTCCAATGGTCAGACCGACTCAAGACAGAGGGCATCTTCCGCGTCTCCGGGTCCGTGAGCGAAGTCAAGGCACTCAAGGCTGCCTATTTGATGGGCGAAAAGGTGGACCTATCCAAGGTCAGCGACCCGCACGCCGTGGCCGGAGTGCTGAAGCTCTTCTTCCGAGAGGCCCGAGACCCTCTTCTCACCTACGAGCTGTATCCCTGCTGGATAGCTGCAATGGGTGAATTTCGCGGAGAAGTGTTTTCTCTTTTTTCGACACCGTTGCATTGAAACATTCTTACAATAATTTTCCTCCTAGCTACCGATCAGGATCGTGTGGATTCTATTCGAAAGGTGATCGATTTGCTTCCACTGATTAATCGTCTTATCCTCTACCGTCTCATGGGTTAGTTTGATTCGTCATGCTCCTTCATTTTCCTTCTGCTGGCTAGCACTTGTTGCTTAGCTTGCCAGCAACTGTTTCGACCTTCCTTACCCTTCGTCGTGATGCTGCAGGTCTGCTGCACGAGGTGTCGCAGCATCAGGCGGTCAACCTCATGACGCCCGGCAATATAGCCATCGTGTTTGCGCCTAACATACTGCGACCGCCGAGCGAAAACGTCACGATGGCCCTGATGGACTGCGCCACTGCCAACAACCTGGTCCGGTTCATGATCGAGGAATATGACCTGATTTTCGGCGAGGTGTTAACGGCCTCTCTCACCCAAATCGAGTCTGTTCTCACGTTTGCGCATACGTTCAAATATCGGCGCAGGGGACCGCTCTAGTGCCGGTCTCGCCACGGCCACAAGAGGTCCCGGAGAACACCGACGGAGAGAAAGAGAAGAAGAAGCAAGAGGCGGCGTCCCATGCGGGGGAGGACTTCGGGAGGACGCTCAAGAAGGGCTCGCTTATGCTGGCCAAGGGCTCCATGATGGGTGGCCAGAACATGTTTGAGCTCCTCACCCAGCTCGCCGCGGACGAGGAGAACTCACCCGAGCAGACCGCTACGCAGGACGAGGCTTCCCATTCGACGTACTCGCCTTCCCCCCCCCCAGTTATGCTACTCGGGCGCACTGACTGACCCCGCGGTTGAAGGAATTTTGTGGAGGAATCGCCGCTTGTCCCTCCTGAGCCGCCTCCTCCGCCTCCGGCGCTCCCACTGATAGAAATAGCAGTAACAGAGCCCGACATGGAAGAAGAGGAGGATACGGACATGGAGGACGAAGAGGATGAGGCTCCCAAGCCTCTCTCCATGGAGGTACTGCCCTGGCCTGCTCCTGCTGAAAGCGTGATTGCACGGAGGGTTGACCGAGTTAACGGCGCTGGCTCCAGGACATGATGGAGCTGATTTTGGAAGGCAAGGTGGCCGAGGTAGACGCCTACCTGTCCACCTTGGAGAAGGGGCTGGCCGCGCGGTTAAGAGAGGATCTGCTCCGCTCGATCGACGCCCTCATGCAGACCATCGCCTAGATTTCTAGGGGTATACTTTTGAACATGGATAGTGCGGAACACCGAGAGAAAAGAAAGCAAGAGGTCGGGAGGGAGAAGGGGGACAAAAGCACTACACGGAAACATATACACCGGTGACGAACACAAGAGAGCAGAGGCGGGGAATGAAAATAAGCGTCACGCACGTTTGTGCTGGTATTATGTATCAGCATGGGCTCTGGTAAGCGTGTACAGAGGGGAGGGGGAGGAACCTGGCAAAGGGTCTGTCCAGAGCCTAACATTGAGACTGCAGCAAGAAATCACACTTAAGAAGCAACCGAACCAAAAATATACATTTATATTTCGTGGAAACCATAACGCCACGATCCGATCATTCCCTCACTGTGTGGAGAGGGAGAAGCACATCACTGCGTAGGCATAGAGCGGCAGCGCTAGATTGTCGATCTGCGTGGTGAAGGCCTCCAGCAGGCAGCCACAAGTAACAGCCCAGGCGAAGCCCAGCCACTGCAGCGCAAGGATTTCACACACCCCCTCATCAATAAAACGTGTTGCAGCAAGTAGGAGGAGAAACCCGTTTTACCTGAACTGCTGAAAGTGACACCGCACTGTGGAGGGTCGACAGCAAGAGACCAGCAAGAAGCACCACAGCCACCGCCGCCGCAGTCCCTATCATTGGCAATAACAACCCAAGTCATTAACCTGTTCCTGCGGCGTACTTGGTACCCTCCCCCAATTCTCTCCACGCCGGTGGCACATTCGCTCTCAGTGGTGTGCGTGTGTGTGTGTGTGTGATGCGTGTTCGTGCGTGCGTGCGATGTGTGTGTTCCGGTGTGTACCCTCAACGGTCTTCTTGGTGTGCGGCCACCGTATGCGACCAATGTACATGCCGGCCAGCGACGCAAACGAGTCGCCTAGTCCCACGAGCAGCACCCCCAGGTACGGCAACAGGAAGTGCACATCTGCTCAGAGAGAAGCGAGCAAAGGAAAGAGAGAAGCAAAGGAAAGGAAACATGAGCACACAGTACGAGGTGGGTGGTGATCTCAAAATGCGAGCGTGCCTTGCGAGGCGTCCGACGGGGGCGTGCAGAGCCACACCGGGGCGGCGCAGCCGACGAGCAGATAGAGATGCGTGAGGATGAGCGAACCGGCGTCCCGCTCGTCGATAAACGCGCGCATGAACGAATCGATCCTCTCGCCTGGTACGCGAATCAGCGAGTGGTGGTGAGTCAGGTGCGCTGCCCAGGGCATCAATTTGGGGAGGGGGGGGAAGGCCAGCGATGGCGGTTGTTTACCGAGAGGAGCGATCTTCCCCAGCCGCAGATACTCGACGAATATAAGGCCGCTCAGAGCCACACCGAAGCTCAGTTTCAGAAACCGAAGCTGCATTGGATTGCAAGGGTCAGCAGGACAAAAGGATGACGACGACGGCAGGCGACGAAGGAGGTTAAGGAGACCTCGAGAAGAATGGCCGGGATGAAGAGCAACAGCGAGAGCGCGTGGAAGTACTTGCGCACGAGGATGTTGGGGATGGAAGGCCACATCACCTTGAGCTTCTCGATCAGCAGCAGACACCCGCCGAGCGCGCACACCCAGAACACGCACAAGAACAGCCGAAGCTCATCGCCCAGCACAAAGCGAAGCGTCCTGGTTGGTTGGTTGGTTGGTTGGTTGGTTGGTTGGTTGGTTGGTTGGTTGATGTAGCGTTTGTTTAGTCCACCAGCCAATCAGCTGGGGGTAGGAGGGGGGTGGGGAGGGTACCAGGTGATGGGCTCCCTGCCGTTGATAGTGTAGGAGAGCCACGGGTGAATCAACAGCACCACGATGCCCAGCGTGCCCGCGTAGAAGCCGATGGCTAGCTGCCACCCTGGCGTATACAGGCAGGCGCATGTATGTAAGATCTATGGTGAATCAGAGGGATAGCAGTGTAGTGTAGTGTAGTGTAGTGTAGTGTAGTGTAGTGTAGTGTAGTGTAGTGTAGTGTAGTGTAGTGTAGTGTAGTGTAGTAGTGAAGTGAAGTGTCCAGGAGGTACCCTTGTCGAGGGCGGCTGCCTTGTTCTTGGAGTAGAGGAAGGCGTCGCGTTCCCTGGACACCTGTGCGCTCTTTCGGATTGTGGAGAAGAGGACCGTGCCGCAGAGGAGGATGCCGGGAATGAGGCCCGTGAGGAACATCTGTACCTCGTCTCGAGGCAGCGCCAGACACGGCATCACATCAACCTGTACATGGAGGTAGGAGGAGGAGGAGAGGGAGGAGGTCATAATGGGAGTTCTCCCGGGTAAAGAGGAAGGAGGGATGAACTGAACCTGAAGTAGAGCAAGAGTGTAGTACAGAGCGTCGAACACGAAGAGGGAAAAGGCCTGTGCAAGCACCACGCCCTCGCCAAAGGTGAAGCAACGGGGGAAGCCCACCAGCAAGGCCCACAACACAAGACTGAAGAGGATGAGCGGAGGCGCAGCCGTAGGCCAGCAGATGCCTGAGACTCGTGTAATGAGCTTCAACACGAAAAGGGGGGAGGGGAGGGGAGGGGAGGGGAGGAAGAGGCACTGGCATGCTACCAAGAGGGGCGAGTAGAGAGGGCAGCGTGCACGACGCGCCAAGGGAGGCGAGCAGGGCGTAGCTCTGTTCGGCCAACACGCCATGGACGATGGCACAGGTGCCACAAAGCAGGCTGAGCCAGAAATAGAGTTGGTAGTAGCTCACATCTGCAGACACACACGAGTAAGAAGTAACGATCCCAAAAGAGTAGTGGAGGGGAGGCGAACTTAATGGATCTTGTGCAAGGTGCAACTTAGCGGCAAGGACGAAAGGGCCAAGGATGAGGCCGAGTAGGGCACCACTTCGGCTGTTTCCGTCGTGCCTGGCCAGACGTAAAGGGTCAACCGTAAGTCTGACTTCAACACGTGGCATCTTCAATTGGCCATACCGCAGTTTCAGCTTTGATTTCGAATGTTCGGATAGGAAAGGGAAATTGGAGAAAGACGCAATAATGACAAAGGTGAGGAGAGAGATGGATTCAACAACAAATCCGTCGTTCCATGCAAGCTGATAAGCAAATTGCCCAGCGTTGATGAACAGAAGGCCGAATTCGTAGTGCATCTCTTTTCGAGTTACAGCCGTCCAACATCAGTAATGGTCCATTAAGAGATCGTGTGGTTCCAATGGTTCTAATTTCGTCCTGTTCCCTGCGGCTTTTTCCCCTTGCTGGAATTCGCGGCAAAAATATTTCAAGTATTCGCGTTTATTTGTGGGTGTACAGCAATTTGGTCAAGTTCGCAGCTGGCATCTCGATGAGAAGGTAGAGCACTACAGCCACACTATAGGCGATGAGCAAGAATCCAAGGTAGTGGAACGTAAGCTCCACGTTGTCAAAATAGAAGAGCTGCACTCGCTGTTGGTAGACCAGCCGGATGATGGCGGGATGAAGGAGATAGGCGGCGAAGGTAAGCTTTCCGAAAGTCTCCCAACACGGCAATGCAAGGAACCAGGCCACGACAGAACCATGGCCCGATGCGCAGCACAACACGAGCATTGATAAGGAGATGCCCCAGGCCGGACGTGTTAGGGCGTAGTAAAATTGAGCTCCCCAGTCAGACCATGAAGGATTCGTAGGCGACCAGTTGAAGTCCGCAGCAATATAAGTGATACAGCCAAGGCCTCCGAGGCTCACCAGTAGAGCAGCTGACCAGAGAAGTTTGGTTTTTTTGGAGGTATCCTGTGCGCTGTGCTTAAACTTCTCAGGGGCATAGAGGAAGACGAATGCTGTTCCAATTCCAATGGCAAACGGTGCAATTCGAGTCCAAGGCTTATCGTAGATGTAATTACTCTGATCTCCATGGACCAATGTGATATCCTTGATTCGGCTCACTAACAGCGTGCAGAAGATCGCGATAAACACTAGCAGTCCAGTCAATAGGTAGCTCACTTTGGGGAAGCGCAGATAGATCCATAGCAACACAATTCCAATTATAAAGAACTGCATGTCGACTGCAAGGTACCATGTCCAGGGCATGCATTGATCCTTGTACTCCGTAGGAACAAGGTTGTTAATGAAGAGTAGGTTCGACCACCACCATAAGCGGCACTGATCCACTTCGTTCACAAATCTATACCACAGCGGTCCAGACCCAAAATACTTGAACATGATCCCATAGAGAGCGAGAACATAGGCAACCAGTGGTACCAGTCGAAGATAACGGAGAAGTAGCGATTGGAGGGCGGGAAATTTTTTATCTTCTCGGGCTTGTGCCTTTCTGCCAATCACATAAGCCATTAGTAATCCTGCAATGAAGAAGAAGGTGTCGACACAGAAGTTTATGCCAAAGATAAACTGGTTGTGCCACGTTTGAAGGTAGGACTGGGCATCGTCGAAGTTCTCGACTCCTACAACGGGCTGTGTCTGGAAGTTGGCCGAATGGGCGAGGATAATCAGGAACATGCTGATCGATCGAAGGCCGTCCAGGCTTTTGAGAGTTCTCTTTGGCTGGCTGGTTAGGAGCTCGTTCCAATTTTGCCGCAGAGAGAAGGCTTGAATCAGCACTTCCATGACCTTCCGCACAGTGGTTTTACCCGGTAGCCAGACAGGGGACTTAACCAGCGGAAGGGGATCGTCGTTAATGGAGTTGTATATCGCTGTTGTCTCTTCCGGCGGGTCTGCTGATCGTTTGATCAGCAGGTCAGTCACCGCCAGGCCCATGATCAACATGGAAAACATGATGAACAGTATAGCGAAGGGATCGCCTTTCAAATCAGATTGCTGGTTGTGGTCTCCGCATTCGAAGTCTGTAGGGGTGATCTTTGACGCGAAGCCGGCCAGTTCTTGCCAGGTACTCTCGACATAGGCTTTCACCACAGAGAAATCCTCCATGCACTGAACCGTTCGGTTAGGGAAGAGCACCTTGCAGCTGTTGTCCCATCGAGGCTGAAGGCATTTAATGAGGAACAGGTCGATGACAGGCTTGTCAGCCCCGCATTCTATGAGGTAAACTGTCCAGAATCGAGACAGGTCGGATCCAGAGCAGGCTGGAGGCAGACAAACCCCTTGTGTTAGTGCACTTCCTTGGAGGTCGGCGACACACATTTGCCCGCCGTTCCTCTTGCAGGCTGCATATGAACCCATAGAGTTGATCACCGAGCCTGAAGCTCGAATTGTGGTAAAGAAGAACTGTCGGTTGCCACGATAAGCCGCTCGCGTTTCGAAGATTGCACGTAAATACACTGTGTCGTACCTTTGGGCTAAATATGTCGTGCTCGCATGGTGTTGTTGAGTTGCAGTTTAATAAAGTGCAATTGCTTGCGCAACAACATGGAGACAGGAGCAATATACTGCCAAGAAGCAATACATACCACCGCACCGCTTCCATCTTGTTTTCAGATGTTCATGCAACCTGGCCTTTAAAAAGGAAAGCTCGTTCTTTCGGAATCGAATTTTCCTTCATCACTGGGGGTACCTTTTTGGTCAACATGGTTTACCCATGCTCGCTATGACAATGTTCATTGGTATCGTGCCTCGCAGTAGAACTCTTTTCATTCTGCCCTCCTTCTCGTTTATTTCTCAACTTCCCTACAGCGCGATACATATGGTCTTCTGTTCAGTGTAGAAGTCGATTGAGTGGTCGCCACCCTCGCGACCGATTCCGCTGTGCTTCATACCGCCGAATGGCACTCGCAAGTCACGCTACAAACATGTTGGGTTATGTTTACCCATGGGAAAAATCTGGGTTGGCCGAGAGGTACCTTGAGCCAAGTGTTTACCCAAACGGTGCCGCTCTTGATCTCCTGAGCAACGCGATGCGCGCGCTTCAGGTTTTCTGTCCACACGCACGAAGCAAGCCCGTACTCGACGCTATTGGCCATTTCGACCACTTCCTCTTCCGTTTCAAAGGGAGTGATAGTGACCTGCGTAAGCCGTTAGAGCTGTGCTTAAAGGGGCAGGCCATTGATCCGTTGCGGATTCTTACCACCGGTCCGAAAATCTCCTCTTGCTGCACGCAGCTTGTGTAGGGGATGTTCGTGACGACAGTGGGATTTAGCCAATAGCCTGCAAGTGCAAGGAGTCATTTTAAGGCAAAAAGCTAGAAAAATCAGCACAGCAACAGAAACAAAAAAAAAAGTAGTATATTCGTTACCGTTCTTGAAGTTGTCGGGAAGGTCTGGCTTGTCGCCGCCGAGGACGATCGTGCCGCCCTCCTTCCTGGCGAGGTCAATGTAGTGATTCACCTTGGCCAGGTGCTCCTTGCTGATGAGCGCTCCCATGATCGTGGCAGGGTCCTTGGGGTCGCCCACCTTGATGGCCTTGGCCGCCTGCACAAACTGCTCCACAAACTTGTCGTAGATTCCCTTCTGCACAAAGATGCGCGAACCGCACAGGCAGATCTCTCCCTGATTGGCAAAGCTCGCACGCACGCTTGGCAAAGGGGAAAGGAAGAGGAGGTTTAACTGTCAACACCACAAGATGGCTCAGATTAATGGAGAAGTGGTACCTGGTGGGTACAGCCTGACTGAGATCGGCGTCGTCGAAGATGATGTTGGGATTCTTGCCGCCAAGCTCCAGGGAGAGCTTTTTATAGTGCGGGGCTGAGTCGGTGATAATATGCTTCGCGGTCAATGTGCCGCCGGTGAAGGAGATCAACGGCACGTCCTTGTGCTTCACCAGCGCAGCGCCGGCCGTGGGACCTACCGTAGCGCGTAACACAACAATGAGGGGGAAAAAACAAACAAGGGAAGGGGAAGAGGCAGACGGAAATAAACGGAGACGGAGGCAGAGAGCCTGTACGACGTCAATCGATTGATCTCCACAGAGAAGCGTACCTCGGCCAAAGACCATGTTGACGACGCCCTTGGGGAGGCCGGCCTGCTCGAACAATCGGCACATCATCCACGCGGTGAGAGAGGTCAACTCGGAGGGCTTGGCGACTACGGTATTGCCCACGGCTATTGCGGGGGCCACCTTCCACGTGAGGAGGTACAGCGGCAAGTTCCTGGCCACAGCTCTAAAGTGAGAAGCAAAGAACGAAGACGAAAAGACAATAGGGAAGGAAGGGAAGAAGACATACCAGGGAGAGATGAGGCCGGCTACGCCGATGGGGCTACGTACGGTGTAGTTGATAGCGCCATCTATAGTGGTGGAGCTCTCCTCATGGTGGAGGATGGCAGAGGCGAAGAAGCGAAAGTTGGCCACGGCTCTAGGGATGTCCATAGCTCTGGCAAGCGCCACGGTCTTGCCCTGATCCTTCGATTCAGCGGTGGCGAACTCCTCAAGGTTCTCTTCTAGCAGGTCAGCAATTTTGTTCATAATCTTGGACCTGTGTTCTGCCGAGGTGCGCGACCAAGCTGGGAAGGCCTGCACATTTCTTTTATCAATTGACAAGTTAGAAATGACATGTGCTACCTACCTTCTTGGCAGCCTCTACAGCTGCATTCACGTCTTGCTCATCAGAATCGGGCACCTCAAGAATTGCATCTCCAGTATGCGGATTGTAACTGTCAAGCCATTTGCCGTTGAGAGGGTCTACGAACCCGCCGTCAATGTAGTTCTGAAGCCGTTGCAACTGTCTCGAAATCATAATAACTGCAAGAGTTGATGCAGCTTCTCAAGGTAACGATTGATTTGGCGGGGCTAACTATCCGCCTGTCAAAGCCTTTATGCGACGAAAGAAATCTCGGCCAACAAGTGACGACAGTTCATGAAGAGGACATAACAAGCAGACCAGGCGTTCAACCAAGTTGGCCAGCGTATCAGTTTCAATTACGCCTTTTAGTCTGATGTTTGTTCTGCTGTTGAGGCAGCAGGGCGAGAGGATCGAGCCATCGGCCGAGACGCTCCCGCCTTTGTCTGTTCTCCTTCTCGAAGTAAGGAAGCACTTCACTAAGGCTCACCTGCTTCTTGTTGGCCAACTCGATGGCCTCCCCCAACACCTTCTCGCCTGTACCAATTTGCTGCATGTCAGCCTCCATCGTCATAAGTCGGCCGTTAGGTGGCGGAAGATACCTTTCTTCAAAAGGCAAGTCACAACACCTCTTCGGCCGCCTCGGGCAGTCCGCCCCACGCGATGAAGATAATTGGTCGCGCTATCCGGGAAGTCGAATAACACTACGTGGTCCACCTACCAATGCGCATCGAACGTGAATCTATAGACTCGTACATGTAGAGATCCAACATGAGATGTCGTACCGAAATGGTGTCGAGTCCCCGCGAGGCAATGTCTGTAGAGACCAGAATGGGACACTCGCCCGAAGTGAACTGTTCGAAGTATTCGGCTCTCCGCTTGGGCAATATTCCTATGTCGCCCAATCATGAAATAACGGTCATATATAATATGTACATGGTGCAGCGTACCTGAGTGCAGGCAGGATGCCTTAAAGCCCTGCTCAGTGAGAAAATGGTGGGTCGATCGGACGGACTGCATATCGTTGCAGAACACAATCGTTCTCCCCTTGTTCTTGGCGCCCAGCAACACCTTGAGCAGAGGCTCTATTTATCGTCGACGCACACACAACATACATACACAACGCCAACAGCGAATCCAAATTAGTCTGGCGATGGGTAAACTAACTGAGTGACGCATTCCCGATACCTACCGTGTTTGTCATGTGAAGTGAGATGGACAAACTCGTGCTTCAGTCGGGGAAGCGGACGGTGCAGTCCCGTCGTGGCGACAAGAGTCGCATTCTACGATTATGGAGCGAGTGAGCTGACAGACCTACCGCATGGTTCGAAGCCCCGCGGGGGGGGGGTAACGTACGGGGAAGTGGGCGTTGACGGCGTCGGCCAGTTCCGCGGTGACGGTGGCGGTGACCAAGATGGTCTGTGGCGGCTTGTCTCCTTTCTTTTCGATCCTTTTTCGAACGACCATGAGCATCTTCTCCTGTACATGAAAATCAATACAACAACCATGGAGATACAAGTGATCGACCAACCACTTGTGAGGCGATTGTGGAGGACGTACGACATCGGCCTTGAACGTCTCGTCAAACATGGTGTCGCCTTCATCGATGACAAGATAGCGCAATTCGGAGAGGAACACTCGCTCTGGGTAACTCGTCAGCGAAGGCAAAAGCAACCGAAGCGAAGGGAGGCAATGGAACGAACCCTGATCAAAGTGCTGCAAGAAACGGCCTGGCGTGGAAACGAGGATATCCACTGGCGCGGACAGAGACTCCTTCTGAATCTTGAGCTTGACGCCCGACGTGATTCCCGCCGAACGAAGCTTTACATAAGGCGAGAGGCTCTTGACGACTGCCTAAACCCACGCATGTCAGATCAGGCCTGATCGGCCACTAATAACAATAACAATAACAACAATAAGCGGCCTACACGACTTGCCATACCAGCACTTGTTTGGAGAGCTCTCTGTTGGGCAGAAGAATGAGGCAGGGCGGCCTGGAAGATTGCGTCTCCTTACCGGCCTTTTCGTCCGCGTGGAGCATCTGGAAAAGCGGAAGCAGGTATGCTAACGTCTTGCCCGTACCTGTGCTCTCGGGCAAGGCCCCACGTTAATGCCTCTGAGAGTGAGAGCAGAGAGAGAGAGAGAGAGAGAGAGAGAGAGAGAGAGAGAGAGAGAGGATCAGCACTCGGTTTCGTACCCGTCTGCGAGGCGAGAATGGTATCCTTCCGCTTGAGGACCTCAGGAATACCGTAGTACTGAATGTCGGTGAAGCCAGCAGGAAACTTCATGTCATCAAAAGCCTGCTGAAGGGCAGGCATGAGGGCAGTAAGCTTGGTGCGATCTTCCTTCTCCTTGTTGGCGGGCTGTTGGCCGGCCACAGTCTTGCCCTTGTGCTGTGCGGTGTTGGCTGCCTTCTCACGCGGTTGGCCTTGTTGCGTGTCCTTGCTCGCGCGTACACTTGCACCAGCACGGCGCGGGCCAGCTGCGGAAGATCTCTTCCGTGCCGTGGTAGAGCCGTAGCGTTTGGTAGTAAGAAGTCTAAGTTGTGAGGGGACGGGCAGAAGAACACGAGTGCCCACAGGCACGCAAAGATGCGCATCAGAAGCAGCGGCCCCACGATTACGCAGCACACCCGCAAGCAGACCGGTGGGATGCTTGAGAAAAATCGGATGTAAACTTAGTCCAATACGTAAGCAAAAGTTAAACGCTATTGTAAAGGCTACCTGTGCTCTGTGCGGCAGACCCGCAGCGCCTCGCCGGAGTGCCCACATAGTCACGGTCCGGAAAAGAAAGAAGCGAAGAAGAAAAAGAAAGTCATTTCTTTGGTGTTTTTCTTTGGTCTCCTGCGTTTGCTTGTCCAGTTTACATGACCTTCGCATTTTCCTTGAACGCCGTGTCGAGAACCTCGAGGGCGAAATCAATGTCCTGCTTGGTGATGCACATGGGGGGCTTGATGCGGAACACGTTGCCGTAGAGGCCGCCCTTGCCGATTAGGAGCCCCATGTCCTTCGTCCGCTCGAAGATATCGGCAGTCTCGGCAGTGGCAGGCTCCTTGGTGGTCTGGTCCTTGACCAGTTCCACGCCCAGCATGAGACCCTTACCGCGCACGTCGCCGATGATCGGGTACCGCCGCTTAAGTTCCATAAGTCCGCGCGTGAAGTAGGCGCCGTGAGAGAGCGCCTTGTGCTGGATGCCCTCCTCGTCGATCACCTTCAGCACGGCGCGGCCCATCGCGCACGACACGGGATTGCCTCCATAGGTGTTGAAATGCACGCGCTGCTTCAGGGTTTCCGCAATCTCAGGCGTGGTCGCCACCGCAGCCAGGGGCGCACCGTTACCGATGCCCTTCGCCATGGTCACTGAAATCGTGTTATGCTCACCGGAACAGCGCTATGGAGAAAAAGACGCCCGGTAGTGGTACCGATATCGGGAATGACGTTCTGGGTCTGGAAGCCCCAGTAGTGGCAGCCCAGACGAGCAAAGCCGGTCTGGACCTCGTCGGCAATGCAGACACCGCCAGCAGCGCGTACGTGCTTGTAGACCTCCTTCAGGTAGCCATCAGGCAGCACCACAGTACCGCCCACACCCTGTATCGTCTCCGAAATCCAACCAGCCACGCGCCCTGGGTTGAAATAGAGGTCATAGATGGAGAGAGCAAGGAGTCACTAGTTTGTCGACAACAATCAAAGAGGGCGTGTGACTCACCGGAGGTGGAAGACCGGATGAGGTCAGCGACGTCGTCGGCATACTTTTGAGCGACGTTGGGCTCATCAGGACCCCATGGGCCGCGATAGGTGTTGGGACAGAGGGCGTGGTGAATGCCAAAGCCCTGAGCCTGGTTGTACTTCCAAGTGTGGAGGGCAGTGAGGCCCATTGTATTCATGCTCATGCCGTGGTAACCGTTCCTGAGGGCGATGAAGTCAAAGTTGTTGGTATAGGCGCGGGCCATCAGCATGGCGAGATCGTTGGCCTCGGAGCCCGAGTTGACGAAATAGACGACGCTGAGCTTGGTGGGAAGACGTTCAGCGAGCTCCTTGGCAAAGAGAGCGACCTCAGGGTTGTAATAGATGGTTGTAGAGTGCTGAAGTTTCTTGAGCTGAGCGATACCAGCCTCAGTCACGCGGGGGTGGCAGTGACCGACGCTAACGGTAACAATACCGCCGAAGAGATCGAGGTAGCGCCTACCCTTCTCGTCCCACATGTACTGCATCTTACCCTCCACGATCATGATCGGCTTCTTGTAGAAGGCGAAGATGGCTGACGGCATGTGCTCTGCGCGCAACGCCTTCACCTCTTCGAAGCTGGGACCGGTGTAAGGCATCGGGGTGAAATCGGTCGGCGGCAGAGCGAGACGATCTACTTTAGTAGCCAGGGCACGGGAAGCACCCACATTGAGCGAACCCCTGCCGTATAAAAGTTGATTGTTAAACACTGAGAATTTAAGAATCTATCCCGCCTTGGGAGTATCACCACGTCCGTGTACCTCAAGCCGGCAGACACATGTCCAGACAGGCGAGCAGAACGCAGACGGAGTGTGGCAGAACGCATTGTCGAGAATCGAACCGTGGCAAATTGCCAGTACAAAAAGAAAAAACTGAGAAAACATCGTTTCTTGGCTCACTGGTCACAACTTACTGTCCTTCTCTTTGCTCTTCCGGTTGTTTCCATTTCGTTCATGATCTTGGTCATCACTATCGTCTGTAGAGGGCCGTCGCTCATCATTCAGCCTCGCTTGAATCCACGCCCGGCATATATCGGCGAGTACGTCCTCATCATCGAACCAAAAGTGATCCATGTCGGGAACGACGACCGCTGTCTGCAGCCTGGTCTTAAAGTACTCAATAGTATATTCATCCTTGCCGGGTCCTCTGTTTTTCTTTTTCTTCGTCTCCACATTTTCCTCTTCGACCAACCCCAATAGTGACAGGGCTCGTACACTTGAGGCCAAAATCAGTAAACGGCCAAACAAAACGTCAGTGATTGTTTGACAGTACCCTTGTCTGAACCGAGAAACAGACGTGAAATTGTCATCAGTGCCAATGACCCAGAGGCAAGGTTTGCGGGTCTTGGCCATATTCTGTAGATGACCCAACAATATCCAGGCCAACACCCCGAAGGGATATGATACGGCCACACAACCCTGAAAAGTGGTGACGCGTCCGTCAAGCAGATCGGGTGGTGATCGAGTGCTTTTTGACCATTTCATGGCGTACCTTAATAATATCCACATCATTTACAACGGAGCAGCCAATGGCTGAACCGTACGAGTATCCAATCAGGTATACAGCTTCGACGCCACACTCTGACTGCAAATATCTACAGACTGCTATCACATCCTCTCGTTCTCCACCGCCTGCATTCTCGTGGTGGTCCATAAAGATGTGGCACATTGCTTGGTAAGGCTCGGAAGTACCTCTCCAAGTCTTGCTGCCCGTTGAACGTCCTGTGCCCCTGAAGTTAAACCGGACGACGCAGAAGCCCTCCGCTGCGAATCTGCGCGAGCCCATCACGGTTTTATATATTTATATAAGCAGTGGCCAATTCAGGAAGAGAAGCACGAGATGATATGCGCTGGCAAGTGGGAGGAAGAGGAGTACAAACCGCGTAAACAACCCAACTACCACGTTGTTGTGCATGTTGCCGCCAAGCATAGGATGCGGGTGGGTTAGTACTATGCCTACCTTGGCGTTGCGAAGCCGCGCAGATTGGTGGCTCTTCCGGCCTTCTGACACGGTGCCCTCTTCATCAGTAGTGAGAGCCGAAGCTTGGCTTGGCCGCATCATCTTAGTGGGTTTGGATAGGGTAGCTTCAAGGTGCACCTGATCAGACACATCGATGGTCACCGATACAAGAACGTTTGCTTTCTCTTCGTGCCCCTCCCAATCCATGGATAAGGTTTAGGTCTGCTTCTGTGAGATGTTGATCCTTGACAAACGAAAAGGAAAAGAAGCGAACCCTAATGGAAATAAATAGAAAATTATTTTGTTGTTGCTTCCAAGGCGACTTCAGTGTAATCATGAATCATGTACGGGGAGAGGTTGACCTGCCTATGGGTCGGATCTACTACTATGTGAGACTGTTGTCCGCTCCGCAGATGCACTACTTTTCTGCCTATTTATTTTGTTATATTACTCTAGGAAAACACAAAGAAATTTACAGGAGTGCGTAGTAAACCCGTTTGACCCCATGCGTACGCACAACCCTGCAAGATGTGAAAGATGTGCGACGTTGTCTCACCATGTTGTGTGAACTAGAGCCTTCTTCGTCGGTGGAGAGTCCGCACAACAAACTTAGGAGCGTGTCTTCGGAGGTGGGCCATGCCTTGGACGACCCAGCGTTCGCAGCCGAGCTCGACCGTAGGGACGAGCTCGCCCATATGCGCGCTCGTTTCCACTTCCCACTGGCCAACCCCGACGACCCCGCCTCGGGGCCCGCGCTCTACTTCTGCGGCAACTCGCTGGGGCTGCAGCCCAAACGCACGCGCGATTATGTCCTCTACGAGCTCGACGAGTGGCAGAAGCGCGGCGTAGAGGGCCACTTCCTCCACTCTCCTCTCGTCGACTCGCACCGAACTGACGGTTCGGGGGCCAAGGTCGAGCCCTGGCTCACCACTGACGAGAACGTGCACGCGCGGGCGGCCCGCCTGGTGGGCGCGCTGCCCCTGGAGGTGGCCATCATGAATGGCCTCACGGTCAATTTGCATCTCATGATGGTTCCCTTCTACCGACCCACGCCTCAGCGTCACAAGATACTTATTGAGGGTCGCTCCTTCCCTTCCGACTGGGTAGGCCCCGCCGGCCGTCCGCCACCCCCCTTAGCAGTCCTTCATTTTGCTGCTACCCACTCTATCTCTTTTAACTTCAGCAATTGTGTGTATTTCAACTCAGTACGCTGTGGAGACGCAAATCAAGTTCCATGGCTACGATCCCAGCACGTCGCTCATCCAAATGTACCCGCGTGAGGGCGAGACCACCCTACGCACGGAGGACATTCTCGCCACCATCGAAAAGGAGGGGGACTCCATCGCCCTCATCCTCTTCAGCGGCGTCCAATATTACACCGGTCTGTGTTTCCATTCTATTTCTCAAAAACAAAATTGATTATTTCCAAATTTTATAAGCAGCGAGATGATTGACGTGTCTTGAATGCAGGTCAGTTCTTCGAGATCGAGAAAATCACCGCGGCAGGCCACAGCAAGGGCTGCGTCGTAGGATGGGACCTGGCGCACGCCGTCGGCAACGTTGTGCTGAAGCTGCACGACTGGGATGTGGACTGGGCGTGCTGGTGCAGCTACAAGTACCTCAACTCGGGGCCCGGCGGCATCGCGGGCGTGTTCGTGCACGAGAAGCACGCGCACAGGAAGGACCTGCACAGGTTCGGCGGCTGGTGGGGCCACAGCATCAAGACGCGCTTCGATATGAACCAGCCGTTCGATCCCGAGGTTGGCCTCATACCCTCATTTTCGTCGTTGCATTGCAACTCTATTTCTCTTCGTCGTTCGTTCATTCGTTACTTATGAGCTGTTCATGTTGCTTTCTGCTCCTCTCTCTCTCTCTCTCTCTCTCTCTCTCTCTCTCTCTCTCTCTCTCGGATTGACAGCCGGGTGCGTTTGGGTTCCGTCTGTCGAATCCGCCGGTGCTGCAGTGCGCGACTCTGTTGGCCAGCCTGGAGACCTTCGAAGAGGCCGGCGGAATGGAGAAGCTGCGCGCCAAGTCCGTCCTGCTCACGGCCTATCTTGAGGCTCTTCTATCGCAAAAGTTGGACAAGGACATGCACATCTTCACCCCACAGGTACGCTTGAAGGTTCGTTATTTCTGGCATAGAATTATTATTAATAATGGTATTGTTCGTCCAGGACGTGTCTCAGCGCGGTTGCCAGCTGTCGGTCAAGTTTTCGGTGCCCGTAGACCGCGTCCATGCCAAGCTGTCGCAGAAGGGCGTCATCGTGGACATGCGAAAGCCGGACATCATCCGCATTGCGCCTGCGCCTCT
>CDFF01071974.1:934-17813 GCA_000826265.1 Acanthamoeba culbertsoni
AGCGCTCCTGTTCCCGGCTCCCAATTAGAACATCACATCCTCTGCGTACACTCGTTATAGGAAGTGCGACTGAGCGAGCGGAAGAGAGAGAGAGAGCGACTTATTCTTTTGTTGTCTTTTTTATTGTAAATACAAACATAGCGACGGACACAGGAGACATCAGCCGAATACGTTCACCGTTCGTTCCTTCACTTCAGGCCCAGCGTGGCGCGTACGACGGACAAGCTCGCGAACGTGCTTAACCTGGTTCGTCCTCTTCGTTGTCTTTCTCATTGCCCTCCTTGTTGCCCTCTCCGGTAACTAAACTATCCCCCCTCGATTCCGTTCTGTGTGGCCTGCATTTCAGTGCGATTATCCCACAAATCGCTCCTTCTGTCTCATTTTCGCTGCCATCGATAGAGGGAGTGATCCCGTTGTCTCAACCGAGGTTAGACTCTCCAGGTCCTCTTCATGGATGAGTCCTGACCTTCAAGTGTAAGATATAGGCGTTTGTACTTCCATCTCGCCGTGAATAAACCCACCCTTTGATTCAATCGTTCCTTCAACCATCGTTTGGGCGATCTTTTTCTCGATGTTAATTTTGTTGCTTTGTTGGGAAACAACAAAGAAAATCTATTTTTCATGGCGGAGAGTTCTGAAGAACCAAAGTCGGGGGTGCAAGTAAAGGCTCTCAGATGGGGGCCGGGCTGGGACAGGATTGCTTGCCAGGTGTAGGAAAGCGACAGATACCACATGAGCAGTGCCGCCAGGAGGGACCGCCACAAAAAAAACAATGGCCCTTCGCTTTCAACTTCGCCACTTTTGCTACTGCTCCCTTCCAACATCCGACGTGTCTGGACGTGACAGAACACACGAGGAAGCAGTAATAATACCCCACGACATGACCTTTGAACAGTTCAGAGAGAAGGCTGTGTCATTAGGAACCATCCACCTGCGTACATCCTGTCTAAGCACTACTACTGGGTACCCATTGTTCCACCTACACACACCGAGTAAATGCTATTTCATGAAATTCATTTGCCCGTTAAATTCTTGGTCCACTGCCTCAGCACTCTAAGCCTGATTCTAGCCTCTGCAGCTGGACATCGATGGATACCTGCTCGTTATGCAGGCGCGCTTGCCTTAACTGCTGATCGTTTTCAAGGTCCTGTTTGTGCTGCAGGTTGCGCACGAGGTCAGCCAGCTGCTGCTCGTGCTGGGCCATATTGAGCTTGGCCTCCTCCAGCTCCCTTTCTTTGTTCTGGTGGTGTGTGCGTGCAAACATGTCATTGGTGGTGCGAACGAAAGACGGAAAGAGGCGCCTGAATACCTGCAGTAACAGGACATCTCCGCGTAGAGACATGAGGCATTGCTTGCTCTTCTTCTCCCTGCAACTGCATTTGAGCGTTCTTCCTTGACGGCCGCCCTGTAAAAGAGAGAGAATCCTACCTGTCATCCAAATCGTCGAAGTACGCGCTTGGCGTATGAAAGTCGTTCCTGGCGAACAAATGCGGGCGATAGGCCATCGTCTTCACGGTGCCACCTGCACGTCATCTATTATCATCTGATGCTCTCGTAGCAGGGGATGATCGGGAACTCACCAGTGCGCCGGAGGACGTCAAGCGATATACACGTTGTGGAGTCCTTAGTTAATTGGATGTATGTCGTCATGTCCTTTTCCGTGGCAAAGACGAGCGTGTTCTGTGTAAGCACTCTGTGAAATAACGGGCGCCAACGTCTCGCATTCTGTGCTCATTTGCATTATGTTAGAAATGCTTGCGTTTTATTGTTATTGTTATTTGTTTGTTTGTTTGTTTGTTTTTAGAACCTGAGGAATGTAAAGACAGTTGATGAGG
Source organism: Acanthamoeba culbertsoni (assembly GCA_000826265.1). Lineage (NCBI taxonomy): Eukaryota > Discosea > Longamoebia > Acanthamoebidae > Acanthamoeba > Acanthamoeba culbertsoni. The sequence continues at coordinate 2,770 of CDFF01071974.1, forward strand.
AACGAGGCGCGGGAGAGACAGTCGTTCACTTGGCCTAGCGATTCCGAGGGCAGCACACCTCTTGCAACAAAGGGATAGATATGGCCCTCCCCACTCGGCCTGAAACCCCTCTCCCCTTCTTTTCAAAGCCAAGTCAATAAGCTGCAGTGGATTTGCGTTGATTCTCCATAACAAGTAATATGGCAATTGGGTGGGTGTAATGTGAGTTGTGTGGACGCACTCGGGCCCGAAATGAATTGAAACTTGATAAACGCGGGGTCGTCGTCCGGAAGGTGGGAGGTAGATGAAGAGGACGACGACGACGACGACGACGACATCGGAGGAGTCAGCGCAGATTGTAAGTACTTGACCTTGGGCTCGTGTTCGGTGATGTCAAGGTAGTCGAAGTAGACCCTCTCTTGCTCCTGCCAGGCCGACAGCTCCTTCATGGTCTCTTGGCATCCCTCCACCAAGATCATGTTTATCTTTGCTGCCCCCCAATGGTAGGCCAGCATGTTGGCCAGGCGCACGTTGCGTATCTTGACCCTGTCCCTCACCATCCCGCGTATCGCGTTCTGCCTTTGAGGAAGCAGCGAAGCCTCCCATCGCTTGAATTTGACGATGCGTCGGTCCAGTTCGCGATTGGCGCCCAGACGTGCTTCTTCGGCCTGTCCGTTTATGGCCTCCATCGCAGCATTGGCCTCCCGCCTCTTTGTCTCCACTTCGCGACTCAATCGCTGCACGAAATCGTGCTGCTTCTGGAGTGTGACCTCCAACTCGGCCTTGCGTCTGGCGAGTTCCATTGTTTCCCGCGCAGCCTTCGAGCGCGCCTCGTGTACCACGGCGATGTCCCTCTTGACCCTTTCGGCCCGCTCCAGCAGAGCTCGCTTCGTCTCCTTAATGGCTCTCCCATCGATGGCCGAGAAGGACAGGACCAGAGGCTCGATGGAGCTGCTTGAGGAAGCAGAGCCACGCGTGACGCATCGTATCTCGAGCCGATAGGTGCCCGGCTCGAGCAACACGGCTTCGTCCAACCGCACGCACCCGTTCTTGTTTACAGGCACTTCCCTCAGGATCAGCGGCGGGCGCGAAGGACTGACAGCCACAACTGTCACATGGACGGAGAGGTCGTCGTCCACTTCTACGGCGTTGTTCCAAGCGTCCGCAAGACGCAACACCATAGCCTTTGTGAATGTCGACCGGCACAATAACAAAGCCGATGGCGACCATGTTTCAGAAGAAAAGAAAGAAAAGGAAAAGGAAAAGAAAGAACTTACCAGTCCCACAGACTCGCCCTCGAGGAAGATTTTCTCCGTCACAGAACTCTCTTCAACCAGAAGCTGCTGCGGCGGGCCTTGAAGCAGAGCATTACTCAGAAAAGGGAGACCTCATGAACGGATCGAGTTGGGGGGGGGTTGACGGGGGGACGCCTGCTCGATGTGTACACACCTGGCACGACACGCACGCGCTCCGGGAGGTAGCATATGCGGCTGTCCGGCCCCACATAGCAGAGCGTTATCAGGAACGACTGGCCGCTGGTGGTGAGGACGTCGACGTCTGAGCAGTCAACCTCCAGCGTGTCCAGATTCTGCGGCACAGTCCTCAGTACTCCAGCTTACTCGTCTTCCTGTTGAAGGGGGAGGGCCACCTACCTCCATCCCGAACGTGCGGCCCATGATCTCGAGCGACATGGACATCATGTGCTCCCTATCGAAGGGCTGGCCGGCGCCGTCCAACAGTTCGACCTGAATGGCAGCGTAGGTGTGAGTGATCGCAGAGCATTCTGATTCCCAGGCCAAAGGCTTCCTGCCGTGTAGCCTACCCGAATGACGCCCAGCGACTGGCCCGCGGCGACCGTGAGCTTATTGTCTCCGTGAATGTAGAATTCCACCGCGCTGGGCACCAGCGGCGCAATGATGGTGACAGGCAGGCGCTTGCTTATGCTGATCCCTCTCGCTGGTGTCACCACCGGGGTAGTGAGCCAGCTGGCCCTCAGGTCAAGAAATATTTTTTGTGGACGGACATCCGCACCCTTGTCGTTGTACTGAAACACCAGCGAGGAGTCCAACGGATACCCCGCTCCTGGGGACGGTGCCTTGATCGCTTCGAATCTCGCCTCCCCTGCGCTGCTGAATCGGCCCACCTGTTCGTCGACCCCACTTACCGGTTCCAAAAGAAAAATAATAATTATTATATAATTATATAATTATATAGAGGCCGTGCTCGTACAAGGTCTCGTCGGGGAGGAGGACGATGTGGTTGTCCGTATCGGGTACGATCGTGTGGTGCCACTGATCAACCAAGCGCCACGTGATGACCGGCAGCTCCTGGCCGGCCTCGACGGTCACCTCCTCCACGTTACTGATGAGATCCTTGATCGGGCCTGTAACGGAAATACGCCCATTGGTTGGAGAGACAGAGCGGCATTCGTTTCACGAGAACCCTCCTGCGCTGCTGCTGCGTACCTGGCCGTATGTTGACGTTCAGCCTCACTTCATTGAGGCTGATTTTGATGTCGTTTTCCTGAGACCCTTCTTCCTCCTGTTGTTCCTCGTCGACGTGGCGCAGCACCAGCGACGCCTCGCCGCAGATGTTGTTGCCGACGACGGCCAGGCCGCTGTACTCCAGCCTGTCCCCGTCCAACGCCCACTTGCTCGCCTCGTAGTCGTAGAGCTGCATGGTCTCCCCGCGCCGCTCTACGCACAGCTTGAGGCCACAGACCAGCTTTCGTTGGAAGGCCGCGGGCTGTGCCGACAACGCGATGCGATTGGCCAGTTTGTCCTGCACCTCCACGCTCAGGTTGACCCTGTCCCCGCATCTCAGCATCCTCCCTTCGTCTTCGGCTCCGCCCTCGTCCATGGTATCGCGATCCAGCTTCAGGCCTGCAAGCTGGCTCGCCGGCCCCGGAACGCTGCGCATGACGATCGACAGCTGCCGGTCGTCGTCGATGTCGGGCGAGTAGAAGCTAAGTGTGTAGGATACGCCGGCCCGCTTGGCCACATTCACGCCAGCCATTGTGACCTTCCCCTGCCTGAACTTGTAAGTCTTGGAGTCGACCCCACCAGACGAGAGGCGCAGCTGGACGCCCGACAGGCCCTCAAGCAGATGGCCCTCCGAGTCGAACGCCCATATCTCGAGACCCCGCATCTGCGTGCGGGCCTCGACCTCGTACACCTGCTCGCCGGCGGGCCCGGTCGCGGTCGCGACCCATGGCTGGCCAAAGCGGTACAGACGGAACGTGACCGGCGCGAGATTGTAGCGCTTGTTCATCGACAGGTTGCTCACCACCATGTCGAACTCGATGCGGCCGTAGAGGCCGGACACCAGGAAGAACCGTTCCGACAGGGTCTTCTCGCCTTGCTTGATCCTTGAGCAAGAGTTGAGATGAGTTGTTACGCCACTGCAACGGAGGAACGGAAAACGATGCGAGCAGTAACAGTGCGTACTTGAAGGTCGTCTTCTCGGGCTCGCAGCCGATACAGTTTACCACCTCGGCCCGCTGAAGCATGCGCGACCTGTTGCCGTATCTGTCGTGCAGAATGATGCGGTACCGAGGCAGATGATCGCCCACCTTGTAGGCCTCCTTCTTTTGGGTAAGTTCTTTGACCTCCATGTGCGTCGGCGAGCCTACGTAGAGCGAGAGCGACTCATGATGAGCACACCACCCGTATCGCTTTCGTTTTTTTTCCACCCCCGTTTTCCTCTTCGCTTTCGCTTACGCACCTGATGTGAGCTCGGCTGGCAGGGTGGTAACGCGGGACCCGAATGTGATGGCGAGCTCTAACGCCATGTCCGCGTCGAGCTGGCTGCCAGGCCGAGGCTCCAGCCGCAGCCCACTTCTCACAGATGGACACAGAGTGAGCATGGTGTGGTCCAGCGAGACATATCCCCAACTCATCCCGCACGTACTTGATGAGCAACCCGGTAGAAGTCTGCTTCCGCTCGATCCGCATCTGGTCCTTGATCAGCAGCGCCTTCTCTCCCGCTTGCCCTCGGATGTCTATGCTGCAGCATTCTTCCAACTGCGGCTCCTTGGGGGTAAGCCCTTGCATGCCGCGTGACGAGAAATATAACATAGAGAGGGGGAGGAGAAAAAAAAAGAGTGACTCACCCTATCGGGAAAGGGGATGGCGATGTCGTTTTTATCCTTCTGCCGGAGTCCTATCGCGGGAAGGGCCTCGCCCAAGGCGAGAACGGGCTCGCCGCCCTCGGCCCACTTGGCAATCAGTTTTGTGGGTTCGCCTGCGACAGACAGCACTTGGACCGTCAAGGGCTGGATGCCCTCCTCTTCAACGAACTCGTCGTTGGATGACTTCCTTCCTTGAAGGGGGAGGGGAGGGGAAGTACAACCGTGTTGAGGGAAAGAGATCATATCACACTCTCCACATACACACACACACAAGCGTCTTCTGTGTACAGAATCTCGAGGCGTCACGTCGTACCTGCCACGAACTTGAGCTCATGTGGGCCGGGCTCAGACGTACGAACCTTGAAGTAGTACGCTGTCTCCCACTGCTTGTTTTTGTAGTACTGCACAGGGCGAGTCGTTTTAGCGAGTGTGTATACCCTCTCGAGACGAGCGTCTCGGAGCGGAGGGCTCAAGGCACCTTGGGCTTGGCGATGAAATCACCCAAGTTCTTCGTCTCGTCAGTGGTGAGATTCTTCACATACACGTATCGTATGCCTGGGCATCCACGTTCTTGTTATATACGGACTCGAATTTTATACGCACGCCCCGCTGTCCGGGGGATGCACATATACATACCAAAGGGAGGAGAATCGATGATGCGGCCGTCCATATCCTCCACGACCATCGCAATGTTGTAAACCTCCCGACACACGATTTTCTGAGTCGAGTGTGTGTGTGTGTGTGTGTGAGAACGCAATTCATATCAGGACATGAAAAATCACAATATTGATTGAAAGAAAGTGCAAACGTTACTCGCTCATTGTGATTGTTCGGCTTGGGGAGGATCATGTTGAGGCGGTGCGGAAGCCGCCTTTTGCGCTAATGGTATCCGATTCTAGGTCAGAGCTGTCACCATCTCCCAGGAGATGCAAAAGCTAACTCACCTTTTGGACGTAGTCCTCGAACTCGGATGGCGTGATCACCTTCACCTTACTCAATGGCACTTTCCAAGTCTGAGCAGGCGTTAGATTAACGTTTACTGCCGTTTAGGAAAGATATGTTCTTCTTTTTCTCTCTGTCCTTCGCACAGCACATACCTCACCGGTGTCGCCATGAGCCCACATCCTCACGTGAACGCTGTCCTCCTGCAGATAACGTGTAAGGCCTCCTGCCAGCAACTGTGGGGTCGCCCCAAGAAGGCCATAGTCCGTACCACAACGGGATTCCGTCGGTCAAGTTCGAACATGACGATTTTGCCGCACTTGGGGTCCTTGTTGGCGCTCTTCTCCTTTCTGCGGTCGTTCTCCGATTCCTTTTCCTTGCCCTTCCTTCCCTTCCTTCCCTTCCTCGCTTTGTCGCCGTCGTTCTTCTTCTCCTGTATGAGTCGCACATGGTCGTCCCTCTTCATCTCCAACCCACGGAACCTGACACGGTCATAATGCGACACTCCGGGCGTGGTCTCCCCCTGGAAACGGAGTTTCCGCGAAAGCGGTGTGGCCTGAAATGTTTCGGTGAATAACGTATCATCATCATCATCATCATCATCATCAAGAGGTGACGCGACGTGATGGGCGCGGAAAGGCCAACCTCAGCGTCGTAGTTGTGCCACTCTTGGAGCACACCCTGGTAATGGCGCCGAAGCCTCGCGATCTGGCCGTCCTTGCCGGTGGCGCGCGACCCGTCGGCGAGCTCTACCGGCATCTTGTTGTAGAGCCACTCGATCACCTTCTCGTTGACGCCGAACTGCTGCTTGTGGGACGTGGCCACCATGCTGCGCGGGAAGAAGATGGCGCCCTTGACCCGCTCAAAGCACTGATTGGGCAGCTCCAGCTGCTTCGCCATCCTCCTATTAACCGCCGGTTCCATCCATGGCAATCTGCCGCAATCGACACCTTCCGATTCAGATCTCCTTGATTGGGCTGCCAACAGTCAGGAGAAGGGGCGCCGTGCCTCTTGCGTTCCATCTTTGGGAAGAGGCGTCCGACCCAGAAGAAGTTCAGGCCTGGGTCTCGCAAGCGCAACGGCACTTCGTCGGGGTTCGGTACGTCCGCCAATTGATAGGGCATCGGCAGAGTCTCCTTCCCATCAATGACGGGGAAGTAGCAGATGAAGCCCTACACGATGCGGCATTGATGCACGAATCTACGTTTCAACAGTCCCCCGACGACCGGCAGAATAAGATGAAGGGAAACGCACATACCCATATCTTGTCCACGCCGTCGAGAAGCCCGGTGGGCACCTTCATCTCGAAGGGCCACATCAGGTTCGGATTGGCTCTGTCGATGAAGGTCTTGATGTTCCCACTGGTCTCCCGAAGCGACACGCCGTCTATCACAATGTCCACCGGCACGAAATCGCTCGTGTTGATACGCAGCGGCATCTGACCGTTCACCGACAGCGACGTTGAATTTTCCTTGAAAATACGAGGGGAGGGAAGCAAGGGGGCAAGGGCATACTTCCAGTGGTGGTCCATGTAGGTAAAAGTGGTAGGTGTCAGCCAAGAAAGGTCGCATTTCCCTCTGTGGCCACGTAACATAGTAGTAGAGTAAGCACGACCGAGAAACAAGGGGGGGGGGTGTTAGGGCCGAGACGGGCAGCATAGGCGAGACCTGAGTGCTTTCCTCCCAGAACTGGTCATCGACGTCCGTCACGGTGAATCGTGTGAATTGTTCGCCCTCGTCCCTCTTTGGGCGACGCAGGCCAAATTCTGCGCTCCAGCCCTCGCTTTTGAGTCTCTCCTGTGATCAGAACAACTTCATCATCGGAATCGGTGTTTTCCTATGGCATGCCGTAAGCAGGGCGCAGACACCAACCTTGGAGATTCGCTTCCAATAGACAAAGCCATCATCAGCGCGCTTGGACTCGATCTCGAATGCCTCTCCAAGACCAAGACCGGCACTCTTGGCTCCAATGCCGTACCTTGAACAACACAAACATAGAGCAAGATGAGGAATCAATGGTACTAGGCCGTTCAAGGGGAGGGCGGTACTGGCCAAACTCGCTGCTCAGGTGATATGGCGGGGCCACAACCCGAGTGGCCTTTTTCGTTCCGTGTGTCGTGTGGCCAAGTTTGCCAAAGTTCTGCCGGTTACATGGACACAAAGTGAGGAAAACAACGCGTACGGCAAAACAACGAAATCCAGAGAGGCACCTCGACAGCTTCCTTGTGCATGCCGATGCCGTTGTCTTCAATCACAATCGTCTGATCGGTTTATTTCTTGAGCATGTCTCAGCTGACCAACGGCAGTCATAGTTACCTTTTTTTCGCGGCTTGTAGTCAGACATACGATTCTGCCCATTTCCCTTGAGTTATGACTGATAGATAAATTGAACGCGTCGATAAGATAGAATTAGTATTATTAAACCTGCCCTTTTGTTTTAAAGAAAAAAAAAAGCAGGTTTCGAACCCAGTGGCCTCTATGGCGTTATCAATAATCTCTGTAAGACAGACCAGCGGCGGTATGTCGACAATGAACGAGTTGATGATGTTGGTCACCGGCGTGATATTCGTAATGCCCTTAAAATCTACAGTAACTGTAGAGAAAGGGTTTAGTACTAATACGCAGTTTGCTCGAGATAACAGGAGCCAAACCTCCTTTCTCACACAGAACAGCCCATCGCCTGGCGTTCCAGCTCTCTTCGGTAAGAGGGTTCCCAGACTGGTCAATCAAGTCGCTTGTCTATCCCAGAAGGTTGAGCAACGGTATGCACTGTTAGATTTACAGTCGCACCTTAATAGAGAATTCTCTACATAGTTGTTCCGCTTTCTCACGCAAAGATTGGAACGAACAGTCCCCCCCAACGTCGTAAGCCGTCGTCTCTTTCGCAGCACACACATAAAGTGTGGAGCTCACTTCCTCAGGTTGGCCTCGTATTCGAGGCCTCTTCGCACGGTTGCGTCCTTCGTCGGCCTTTGCTTGGCTCTCTTGTTGCGGTTCGTTTGCGAAGTTGACTTGTCGTATCAAGTTACTGGGGGCGAAAGTTGACCTTCTGCGCACGGAGGATACGCCTGCCGAGGCATTGGTGTCCTCAGACCGTCCACGCTTTCTCATCGTGGGTTGGCCCTCGGGCGCTTCCATCTTCAGGTAGGTGAAAGAAAATGAAAGCAGCAAGGACGGAACTTTCCCGCCAAAATGGGCAAAACGGCCCTGCATTTTATGGTAGTTGCCGCGCACATACCAATACGACGCACTGTACAAGCATGTTCTTTTGTGGGAGAGTGCAAAATACGCCATCGGCTGCTCTATTCATGCCTTGATTGTAGATGCAAGGAAGGCACTATTTTCCATCACCCCCACGATTTCCGCCACTAAACAACGTACTTAGCGCCTTCTGCAGCTGGAATGGAGGAAAGATCGTACGGCGTGGTTTATCTATGTGTGGCTCCGTAAGCCAGATTTGAAGCAGACCCTCCGTTTCCTCTGCACTCTGATAACTAATCCTTTCTACAATTCGCTTTCGCTGGAGAAGTCTGAACAGACAATCAGCTGTGGAGTAGAAGGCGCAAATAAACAAGAAACGGGGAAACGCACTCTTTTTCGTGCATTTTTGCGATAACTTCAATGTACTCAATGATCTCTGCCACTGAAGGAGCCAATGTTGGGCCTATGTGTCGCATCAATACCGAGGGGAACGTTAATAAAAAATTGCGTACACCCTCAACAAGCCTCCACCCACACCTCCGCGCGTAAATGCCGCATCGCGCTCGGCTGCTGCAAGAGAGTTGTAGTACGCCCAAGCGTCTTCGCTAATACGTCGCATGTTTCGCACTGATGACGCTAAGTCTCGCCTTCCGTGCGCGTAAGTGGAAGCAGACTGGGCAGTGATGGTGGGAAAGCACGAACACAGATGCATGGATGGCCTTAAGGTGATCCTCCACAATAGTGCGATGTTGCTCCGACAGTTTGTCCCGTAAATCAGGGAAGGCAGACTCGATCTCCGAGCTGAGGTGGACCTTCTCCGGATCCAGCAGGCTCAAGTTGGGCAGGTGATTATTCATCTTGACAAAGTGAGTACCCCCTTGAATGCTGGCGGCATCCCACGCTTCGACTTGTCGCTGTAATCGAGTGAAATAGCCACACACCGCCCGCCTGTGCGTGTCTACTTTGTCCATGCCCAGCAATAAGGAAAATCTTCAACGAAAATACACAAGAAAAGCTTTCGACGCCGTCCTTCGTTCGCGCGGGACAGCAGATGCGACCAACCCCTGTTTTACTTTCAACGTCGTCTTTGACACTTCCCTTTACACAGAAAACTTTCTGCGTCGCATCTTCTGGTTCCGTCGTTCGTTCTTTCGCCACTTCAGCCACCTCCCCCTCTACATTAGGCATGAGTTCTGCGACTCCATTCTCCACCACAGCCATTTCCCATCCAAAGTACTTTGATGAGGAGACACTGCAGCGATTGAGTAGTCGTTTGCGAACTGTACCCAGGCGCCTCCTCAAACCGTCCCACTTCATCCACTCCGACGGCAAACCCGTGCGTGAGGCTGCCGTGCTCGTGCGTACCCTTATGGCCTCGTCTCTTTGGTGTGCATAAACCAACGCTCCCTTTTAGGTCCCGCTTTGTAATCGCGATGGCCGAGCGTCCGTCTTATTTACCTTACGCGCCACGTCACTCACGCTCCACCGCGGCGAGGTAAGTTCGCCAGCCTTCCTTGCTGCTAATCTCACACCTTTTGCCCTTCCCAACAACAACAACAACAACAACAACAACAACAACAACAACAACAACAACAACAACAACAACAACAACAACAACAACAACAACAACAACAACAAAGGTGAGCTTTCCGGGAGGAATGGCTGACCCAGAAGACGAAAGCGACCCTGTTGCGACGGCCCGCCGCGAAACCGAGGAGGAATTGGGCATCCCTGCCTCATCAATCCGCATTCTTGGCGCCTATCACCAGTCCCTTTCGAAGACCAAGATACCCGGTACTCTTCTATGTGCTCGCTGTGATGAGCCATTGCCTTCACAACAATCGGCTGAATTCACTGCTCTGAAGTTACGGCAGTTGTCGGCTACTTGGGCGACTTTAACGGTCTTGAGCTCTCCCAGCACATGACGGTCAACAAGAGTGAAATCGATAGCGTACGCGCTGATAAAAGCTCTAGCTGCGCCGCACACAGACTAGATACCAAGCATTCTCTGTTTGTAGGTGTTCACGCTCACCCTGGACGAACTGCTCGACCCTACAAAGCACGAGTATCATAAGTATCCCTCAGTCTCTGGCCGCTTTAAGTGCTTCACTGCCGGTCCCTACCCTGTTTGGGGTAAACAACGTCCTCTGTATGCCTCGTGCTGTTTGACTCATCTCCCTTTGCAGGTCTTACGGCGTTCATAATGGACGAAGTGCTCAAGGAACTTATCCTCCAAGGCTGCAGCGCTGCAAAGCTGTGATTTTGTGTGGAAGATTCTTGCAACCGTCTTCTTGAAATTTTACCATAAGAGTACACATGCAACACATCACAGGCTTATTGAACGGTGAGCGATTATTGTATAAAATGAACAAACTGAGCTTCACGGCCGATACATCTGCATCGTAATTGTGATTTTTAGTGCCATCCTTACTCCTCTGTCTCGCTGCTGTGTACAATGGAGCTCTCTTTCTTTCCGCCAAGCGCTATCGCTCATCCGTGGGTGTCTGTTGCCTCCTGTTGAGGCAGGGATGGGTGGCCATGACAGCCTTGGAGAAACATCGACCACACACGTGGCAGTGGAACGACTCACTCTTTCGACCCAGCTTACACACCTGGCAATGCTCGCAATGGAAGATCGCCTTGTCGGTATCGTTGTCGTAGAACTTGCAAACTCCGCAATAGTAGTATCCCATCGAGCGGTTGTTGCACTGCGACGAGGCACAGTTCTGCGCAACAGGTTGGATTGCCTTGCAGGCCATACACATCTAGAGCCAAAGGATGGTGAGCATCGATGATTCAAGATGAAGCCAGATGTACAACATACCACGAGCTGTGTCGCGTAGCGATCTATACGATGATCGTGAACCTGTTCGTCATGACAATGCCGACAGACGAAAAATCGACCACAGCACGCAGCCAGCAATTTGCAGTCTCGCTTGTAATGTTTGCATCCCAATACTCCACATTCCTTTCCAGATGAGCATCGCTTCTCGGATTCGAGTTTAAGGGACTTAAGACTCTGTCGAATACTCCGGTGAGGGACAGGTGCGGAGAACAACAAAGAGGAGAGGCAAGTACCCTAAAGCGGACGGGAGTAAGGTCGGACTTCATGGCCATGAGGTATTGAAATCGTTGCTTCCAGGTTTTCTGTGGAGCATCAACCTGATGTAAAGAGTTAGAGGATAGGCTACTTAGAAGTTACGGAATATCACGCGTACACTCATGTTATTGGGACCGCCTCGCCGTTCCATGTGCTCGTCGAAAATAAGTTCGCTGCCTTCAAGGAAGCTCACGCCCAGTTCTGATTGAATGAGTTGTTTCCACACCATCTCGTCGTTTCCATAGTTGTAACACGTTTTGCAGGTCTTGAATTCCACGGGTAAGAAACTCAATTTGTAAAACAGAACAGATATGGTTGTACCTCAGTAAGGTGAATGGCGTCTTTGAAGGGGAGAAAGGATATTATGTGAAAGATAAGTTCTGGAGGTAGCTGGGTGAACGGATTTAAAATGGTCGTTTGGTGGGAAGAGGAGTAGGGAAGAGCAGGTTCGAAGGCAGGAGGGTCCGAAGAACACGACTTGGTGGTGTTGCTAACCTTGCCTACATCCAAGTCCAAAGCAAGTCTAACCATCATGATAGCACTTTCCATCATCGCTGAGTGTGAACAGTTGTCTCTCCTAGTTGTTGTCACCAAGAAAAGCCTCGCTCCCTCCCTTCCGAGAGGACGCGGAGGTGGGGAATAGTGGCGTAGAATAAAGTGAGGAGTAATGGAGTCTCCTTGCAGTTAGATGATGAGGAGTCCTGTTTGGCAGCTGGTCAGATGAAGGTCTCCCTGCGTACTGCGTCGGTATTTCCCTCTCTTTTGTACCAATTTTGTGGTGTACTATCAGTGAGTGGTAAGTCAGTCCATTTCCTGGCTGCCTCTCTTTGTCAGCTTCTGCGGAACCGTTGGTGTGAGAGGCAACAAACGCGCAAGATTCTCAAGCATTGTTGGGCATGTCTGGTATCCGAGAGAGAAACATTTTTTGCGCTCGCCAAAAAAATTGGGAAGAACGCATCACCCTGCGGGAATTACACACGGGAAAAGGTTGCGTGACGAAAGAAAAACTCAACCTGACCTTGGACCAACACCAAGACCTACCAAAAGACAATATTATCCTTTCTCTCATTTTGAACTGGGTGCTAGCGGAAAGGATCAGAATCTTAGCAGAATGCTCGCCTGGCTTTCGAAGATTCTGGATGCCGAAGGGTTCTCCCTTTCCCTTAGCTCTTCGCGAGGTGTAGAGGACGCGGCACGAAGGAAGGAGAAGGAGGCCGAACGCCATTATTTTCGAGGGCGTAGGCTCATTGCCGGTCACCGGTACTCGCAACAGAGCAACCTTGCCCGCGACGCGGCCAAGGGCAGAGAGCTTCTTGCCTACGCCGCCGAGCTTGGTCACCCACTCGCCGCCGTAGACCTTAGTTGTTGTAACAAAGACGCGGGTTGCGCCCGCATAGACTGGAAAAAGGTACCTCCCTGCCACTTGCAGGGTTCCTCTCCACCGCCCACAACAATTCCCTTGCAGGCTGTGGAGATATACGAAGCCCTGTCGTCGGAGGGCAACATGCTTGCTCTTCGCAACCATGCTATTTGCTACATCTCCGGCCGAGGAGTTCGGAAGAATGCCAAGAAAGGTATCCTCTCGAGTTCCCCTCCCCTTTCTGCATTCTTGTTCGATGTTTTTATTGCGTAATTTCGCTCACTTCACCTCCATCCACGATAAAGGGTTCCAAATGCTACAGCAAGCTGCTGCAGGCGGATGCGACATGGCAGTCTACGACCTGGGCGTGTGCTATCGGAACGGTGATGGCGTCAAGCAGGACCTTAAGGAAGCCGTGAAGTATTACAAAAAGGCCGCCGACCGCGGTATGCCCACTTCCCTTCCCCCCCTTTGCCCACTACGCCGTTTTCTTTCTTGGCACCATGCCGAAGGAGGCCTTCGTCGTCTCACAACCCTGTGGTGGCCAAAAGGCGTTGATATTGCCCAGTACGATATGGGCAAGGCGTACATGAGCGGCAAGTACGTAGAACACTCGGAGACCAAGGCCATCGACATGTTTCGCTCGGCCGCTCAGCAAGGCTACGTCGGCGCACTCTACAATCTCGGGTATTTGGTTCTCCTCTAAAGTCCACTACTACCACTCATTTATCTTCTTCTTTATCATCGATTTCTATTTACTCTTGCTGAAGTAAGGCGTCTTCTGGAGTCAAAGTAATCCACTTCTTCCTATATAGAGTGTGTTACAGGAATGGGGTGGGTATGTATCCCGACTTGGTCAAGGCCGCCGAACTCTACCAGCAGGCGTGCGACCAAGGTGACATGACAGACACCAGCTTCTCCCGACAGACACCAACTTGCAATTCTTCTGAGAACGGGAATCACTAACCCGGCATCCTTGCGCGAACAGGCCATGCCATGGCTCAGTACACGCTGGGGAAGCAGTGCATGAGCGGTCGAGGCATCCCACAGGACATCCCCAAAGCCATCGGTCGGTGGCCCCAAATCCCTATGGATAACGTTGCGTGCATTGCATTGCATTGCAGCGTGCTGACAGACCCACCACTCCCATTGCGATCGCAGACCTCTACGTGAGGGCCGCAGAGCAGGGCTACAAGCGGGCGCAGTTCCGACTCGGGCGAGTGTACGAGAGCGGGCTGCCGGCGGCCGACATACCCAAGAGCCCCACGAAGGCCGCAGAAATGTACCAACTGGTCCGTTGCCTGTCTCCTTTCTCAAGGCGGCATGATTCAACCGTTCTAACCATTGTTATGGTTTATTTATTTATTTATTTATTTGTTTATTTATGATACAGGCATACACGCATAAACATGGAGAGGCGTGGAAGGCGCTGCGCCGCATACTGAAGAGGGAGTTCGTGGAGGAGCGCATCGAGATCGTGGTTCCGGCGCTGTACGACCTCTGCTGCCTGTTCCTGGTGGAGCGCGAGAACGTCCTCCTGCGACGGGCCAACCACCCGCGGGAGGAGGAGGAGGGCATCGGCAAGAAGGAGAGCGACGAGATCAAGAAGCACGCCGACCGGCGCCGGCGGAGCAAGAGCTGCTGCGTCGCCGCGGCGCAGAGGGCGCGACACCAGCCGTACCACCGCACGAGCGACGAGTCCGATACCTGCGACGGACGGACGATGACGACAGACTCGGATGATAATCACCATCACCACCATCAGCATCACCCCGTCGACCACGGTGGAGACGACGAGAACGAGGACAACGTCGACGACGATGAGGAGGAAGAGGAGGAGCGCGAGATGCGCAAGTGGGAGCGTATCCTGCCGCTCGACGTGAAGGACAAGCTGCAGTTCGACTACAAGCGGTGCGGCAACCCGTCGTGCCGTCGCATGGGCTTCTTCTTTGGCGAGGGGCGCGTGAAGCGGCGCTTTGTAGAGAAGGGTCGCCTGATCGAGGAGCTCAGGCAGCGAGAGGAAGAAGCCCCGCCGCCGTCGGGGCTCGACGGGTCCGCGCTCGACACCGTATCGGTGGCCAGCGAGCAGTCCGACAGCAAGTGGACGTGCTGGAAGTGCAGATTCACGTCTTCGACCCTTCTCCAGCGATGCGCGCTGTGCCGCGAGCCGCGCGACAGTCGAACGCTAACCGTAGGTCAGTCCGTGGCGTTGATGACGTCTGCGTCATCTTCGTCTCCCTCGATGCCGTCGCCCGCGGCGGTCACATCGTCTTTGAGGAGGGGTCTGGAGGGGGAGAGACAGCGGGAGCGCGAGATGCGAAGAAGGGAGCGCGA
>CDFF01071978.1:0-22239 GCA_000826265.1 Acanthamoeba culbertsoni
ACGAGGGAATCAGCGGGCACTGTCTTGAGATTGGGAAGCGGTGAAGGGAGGTCCGGATAACCCGTCAGCTTCTCCCTCGTCACGGCCGCCAAAGAGGGTCAGAGACAGCAGCAGCACTGAGAGGAGAAGAAGGGCTTCTGGCGTGTGCATGGGAACGGGTGTATTAACGAAAGAGGTCGCCTTGCCCGTCCTTTATAAGCTAGGAGACTCCTAGCAGCGCAGGGAACCTTGGGAGGTCATGCTCACCAGATGCTTTCATGTCAACACCCACTCGATTTTAACTCCTACGCGGCCAGCACGCAATTTTACGTTTCCCCGCGTGGGAACCAGGAAGAAGCCCTGCCGAGGAACATCGACATGCCGTCCAGGAGGAGTGGTCTGTCGAGACAAAGCAGCGTGGAGAGTCACCACCTGGGAGCTTGAAGAACTCGGAATATAGTTTGATGTACTGAGCCCCAAGAACTGAGCTGACGCCGCAGCAAAAGGCTTAAACCACGGTACGGCACAGGGCGAGTATCAAGAGTTGCTCAGGCCATAGATTTATCATTATAGGTACCTAAAGGTAAGATGTTAACGTTGCTTGAAGAGACGACACATCGTATGTTGCGGCCCTCCGTGCAGTGGGCCGAAGCAAAGGGAAAATGAAGGGCCCAGTCTGACTGTGTTCTCTCCCGCCGTAGGCGAAGAATAAACATTTCTTTTTTTTTTCTGCTTCTATCCACAGGATTATTGTTAATTTTTAACTTTTTCTTGGAACGTTGCTTTTTATTATCCGAAAGCCAAGCAACTCAGGCTGGGTGAGCTCTTGTCGAAGTTTTGGCAAGCCGTGCGCAGGGGGAGGGGGACAATAACGACAACGCACGCCCGAACCGACACGACAATGAAACTCAAGGGCTTCTGGCATAGGCATCACTGCGATGAGGCGATACAAATGGGCAACATCGACAAACTCGAGGCCCTCATCGCCGAGCGGCCCTTGAAAGACCTGTGCTCACGCGCCATCCGCCACGGCAACCTACCCGTGCTGCAGTGGGCCGTCAACAACGGCCACGGCACGATGGACGCCGATCTATGCGCGAAGGCCGCCGCCTATCGGCAGTGGGACGTGGTGGACTGGGCCACCGAGAGCGGCCTCCCCTGCGACGAGCGCGCGTGCGCCGAGGCGGCGGCGTACGGGCGGCACGACGTCATCGAGCGGCTTCGCAGACGAGGATGTCCTTGGGACGCGAGGGCGTGTCAGCGCGCCGCGAGCGCCCAGCAGGTCTCCACCTTCGAGTGGCTGCTTGCCCAAGGATGCCCGTGCGACGACAGCGCCTGCGTCGCAGCAGCCGAGAACGGCGACGTTGCAACGCTTTCCTTGGCGCGCAAGAGCGGGTGCTCGTGGGGCGAGGGCGACGAGATATGTCGCCTGCTGGCTAAGGCTGGCGACGCAGCCGCCCTGCAGTGGGCCCACGAGAATGGGTGCCCCTGTCGCGGACGATGCCTGGCCGCTGCACGTCAGGGCGACCATATTGCGGCGGTGCGCTGGCTGCTGAGCGAGTCCGGACCGCCCGCTCTGCGAGAACACCGGTCGCGTGTGGCCTTGTTGGTCGCGGCTCGCGAGCAGTCGAGGAAGCGCCTGGCTGAGAAGGAGGAGCCAGTGATCAAGGCCGAGAGGAAGGCCAAAAGGATGAGGCGCGCCCTGGCGCCCATGGCTGCCGCCGCGCGCCTCGCCGAGCTCGCGTGCCTGATGCTCTCGCCCGATTGCAACTTCGAGACCTCATTCGGACATCCAGGCGCTCCCACAGACTGGTTCCTCCTCGACGGCCTGCACGCCGACGTCATCCCCCTCTTTGAGCGTATCGTTTCTCTCAGTGAGGATCCCGAGGAGGTGCCCGCTGAGGTGTGCCGCCAGGTGCGCGAGGGCTTCGCGTCGGTCTCGCCGGCCATATGTCACATCGCCGTCGAGCACAAGTACGGCAGGCAGAGCGAAGTCATTTGGAAGGTGCGCGGCGCGACGCACCTGTGTACCACAAGCATCTACGACCACGACTGGGACGCGGTGTGGAGGATACCCGGCGAGTCGCCCAAGAGTCTCCAGCGCTGGATCAACAAAGAGGACGACTTTGGAGGTTTCTTCATCTCAAACAAGTCCCTGTACGCCGACGGTCTCCGCCTGACCGTGGCCTCGCCGCCTGGGTCGGCAGACGCCGAGGACTCAAAAAGGCACCAAGATTCATTGCTCAGAGGAGGCACTCTTCCATAGTTCTTTTTCCCAGAGTCGACAACACAACTATCATCAATGCTTGCAAAGGTATATGATGTTCTGATCATCCTCAGTGTTGGAAAATAAACCGTGGGGACTTTGGGGGGGGGGTTGTGTGTGAAGACGATGATGTTATTAAATTAAGAAATGCCCATTACTTGTGCTTCCCGTACATAGAAAGAGGAGGGGATAGAAGGACAGTGTACCGTCGATTGGTTACAGAATGTCCGTACTAAAAGGAGTCGTACGATAGGTTGAATGTCCGCGAACAAACAATAACATAGCCGTAGGATGGTAAAAAAAAATCAAAAATCAAAAAAAAAACAAAAAAACAAAAAAACGTTAGGCCCAAAATTTGCTCTCGGTTGTCGTCCTACTAAGTAGGAATATTTACAGAAAATTATGATGACGACTTCCACCGCCAGGAGTCGTCGCTCCGCTGCCGTAAAGCGCTGCCGCCGCCTTTGCCGCGGTTGCGTCTGCACATCCCGGTTTCAATTAGGTGAGGAGTGATTTTTTGCAGGGGTAGAGACCGCACCTCTGATATGTTCCGCTTCGGCGACCCATCCAGGGACCAAAAACGTGACTCTCGCTCTCATCGAGAGACGAAGAGTCGTCGACTTCATCTTCTCCATAGCTCTCCGTCTCTGTGTCCTCCTCACCCGCGGTGGTAGTGGTGGTATCGCTGGTAGAGTCTTCCTCCCACTCGTCCACTCTACGCCATGGCGGAATTCGTAGATGTTGACTTTGATGAAGGTACTGCTGGTGATCCGCCTCCTTCTTATGGTGTCGTGCCTTGCGTCCTCCACTGTGGTGAAGTTGCTGCTGCTGCTGCTTCTGTGCCCCTTTTACACTCGCGCTCTCCCTTTCTGTTGGATGATGGCGGTTCTGGTAATGATGGTGATGCATCTGGGACTGCTTCAGGCTGAGCTGTGGTTGCGAGAGCGAGTGAGGCGGTGGCTGATGATGGTGATGCCCGGTGTGGGAGTGGTCCTCACGACTAAGCGATGTTATCTCGCGGTCGCTCTTGTTCTTCCTCATCACTCGCATACGGCGGGGCAGCTCCTTCTCCCCCAGCGACACCTGAATCTCTTCCCATCGATCAAGCTGGGGTGAATGCGGCTCGAATATGGGCGGTTGGCTATGCATCGATGATGATGATGATGATGATGATGATGATGATGATGATGATGATGATGAAGGGTCCTGTGGTGCTGTCGATATGGAAGACGATGATGACGATGACACCGACAAGCTGCTGCCGATCGCCAACTCCTCTTCATCAACCCATCGATCTCGCCGATACCGTCCTCCCACATCGTCCTCCTCCTCGGCAAAGGCCAGAAGGAGCTCCGGTGGCAGCTGCACCATCGACTCGCACCGCCGCCTGTTCTTTTTCCGTCGGCGTGGCGTCTTCTTCCTTGCCCCTCCGCTTCCGCTGCCGCGCCGGTAGAGAGATCCATAGTAGTCTTCGTCTTCGTCTTCTCGCTTCTTGATATAGGGCACGTAGTGGCCATGAAGTCGAAGCTTGTTCTTGTTTTTGCGGTCGATGTCGCTCAGCTGCTCGCCATGGTATTCGTGATGTCGGCTGCTGTTGTCGATAGGCAGAAGAATCTTACTCTTATCTACGCCACCGGTGCCTGAGCGACTCTCTCGTCCGCTCTTCTTCTTTCGCTTACGTGGTGACTTGAGCTCTACACCGTGGCTCTTGCGGAGACCGCTGGAGGATGACGAGGCAGCAGACACCGCGAGCCGCGACGCAGTGTGTGGTTTTTGCTGGCCGGTTGGCAGCGCGGATGCGGACGCAGATGTAGACGTGGATACGGCGCCGACAGGTCGGATGATCTGGCGCCGGATAAGCTCGTCTCGCGAAGGTCGCTTCATGAGTTTGTCGTGCAGCTCGATTGAGGCCTGCCGGCGTTCCTTGCTGGCAAAGCGAAGCGAGCTTAGGTTGGGCGCCGCATGGTGAAGTATGTGGCGCTGGATAAGCCGCTCCTTCTTCGTTCGCTTCCTGGGCTTTCCTGAGGCAGCAGATGCAACGGCCGTGGCAAGCCCGCCAGCCGCTGGTCGCCCAGCAGCCCTCATCCGCGCATGCATGAGCGCGGGCTCGGATAGAGATGAGGGGAGCATGAGTGGCGGCACTTGGGCCGAGGTAGATATCGGCGGCTGATGGTCGGATGATTCGACGCGTTCTGTGAGAGCTAGCGTCATGCCATAGGTGGCTACTACCTTGAGGGCTCGGACGTGAGACAGGCCTTGCACTATGCGCGGGACTCGCACGGCTGCGGATTGGCTGCCATGGCCTAGCTGCGACCAAGCGCGAGCGCCCCTACATGTATCCCCAAAGTTGAGTGAGTAGAGTTTTCGGAAGCCGTCTTTGGTGCTTTGGCCTGAGCGTGAATGCACTTTGAAAGAGACGAGCAGAGATGAGAAGAGAGTAAGAGGAGCCGCACCAGGCGTACACGCGCCCATGGTGATCGACAACCGCTGTGTGGCTCTTACCTCCCGCGGCATCCACTACGAGCGGCCCAAAGTCAAGTTGCCGAGGTAGCAACTGTTCGTCCTCTTCAGTTTCGAATCCGAGCTGCCCCGCGTCGTTGGCGCCCCACAGGTACATGTCGCCATACTCTGTGCACCATCGCCGCAACACAAGAAAAGAAATAAGAAAATGCCATGGAAAAATATTTACTTGATGTTCAGTAGTGAAATGTTAGGGACGGATGATATTGCACGTCAAGCATACCGGAGATGGCCATAGCGTGGAAGTGACCTGCGGCGAGTTTGGTGATCTTGACTGGCCGGAGGGCTTCGATGGGGCACGGATAGCCCTTGGGCATGGCCTTCGGGTTGGGATGACCAAGCTGGCCGCGCTCTCCAGCACCGAAGCTGTAGACTAGGCCATCACGCGTGAGCGCCATGGAGAAGTTCTCACCTGCCGCGGCCTTGATAATGTGTTCCTGCGTGCAGCAATTCCATAATATTGCCGTTACTTTTGATACTTTTGATACTCTTGATACTCAACGGCCCATCTACGTTGCGTTACCTTTTGTAAAGATAAGATCTGCTTTGGCTCCACCAACTGGTCAACGGGCCCATGGCCTGGTCCAATACGGATGAGAGGGAGAGCAGAGAAGCAGAGAAGCAGAGAAGCAGAGAGAGCAGAGAGAGCAGAGAGAGCAGAGAGAGAACCTAATGCACCAAGCACGCCAGTGCCCAGCGAGTAAATCTCGCCCTGATTCGTGATGAAGAGGACATGCTGCTCTCCACACGCCACGTCTACAACCCGCTTGCCCTGTTTGAGATACGGTCAAGGTAACAAATTGTAAAAGTGAACACAACAACAACCAACAACCAACAATGAACAAAATGGTTTGCGTTCTTGTGTGTGCCAAGACAGAAGCAGCACCTTGAGTGCCCGGATGGTGTGCGGGATGCCAGGCGTGGCGATGCTGTCGCCCTTCGTACGAAGGGGGAAGAGGGACGAAGAACCCCAGCCAAAGACCTTCCCACCACGAGTAAGCGCTACGTTGAACCCCGCCGCGCAGCCCACTTTGATCAGCCGTCTTCCCTTCTTCTGAAGGCGCGATACGGGGTGAGGCGCGAGCGCCCCATCGCCGCTCGTCGTGCGGCCTGGCATATGCTGGGCCGATGAGGAGCCTGCCTGCTGCTCTACCACGAACCTGTCC
Organism: Acanthamoeba culbertsoni; assembly: GCA_000826265.1. Lineage (NCBI taxonomy): Eukaryota > Discosea > Longamoebia > Acanthamoebidae > Acanthamoeba > Acanthamoeba culbertsoni. Next base: position 5,932 of record CDFF01071978.1, read on the forward strand.
GCCACCGTATAGACATCACCGGATTCTGCACAGGCCGACGATCCGGGAAATCATTTTAGCCTCTCTCTCTCTCTCTCTCTCTCTCTCTCTCTCTCAAGGAGATGGTCCGATAATCGTAAGAGGGGGAGGGAGAGAGGCAGGAGGCGCGAGCGATATTACCGACAAGAACGACTGCATGAGTGGAACTGCAAGCGACGTCGACGACCGGCGAGGGGAGATTGGAGAGCAGACACGGACTCTCGAGTTTATAACCCGACCCCTCCAACGACGCATTGCGGCCCTGACCCCACAGCCACAACGAGCCGCCGGCCACGGACTTGGCCCCTAGGAATGGATGCATCCATTGAGGGGGGGGGGAAAAGAGAGAGAGCATTGGAGATGATTGTTGTCATCAAATGTGTACACATCGCGTGTTGGCGGAGGAATATACCTGGCATTGAAGAGGAAGTGGGCTGAGTAGCGGTCCTTCCGGGTAGTGGCAAGTTGCGGCTGGACTGCTTCAAAGCGGGCTTGCCGCTAGTGACTTCTGGGCTTGGCGCACTATCCTCCTCCTGAATGTTGTAGTGTGTCACACAAGTTGCCAATGGGAGTGACGAATGGCCTTCGAAGGAGCAAATCAAATGATACCTCAGTGGAGTCGTTGCTGTCTTCGTCATTGTCCAGGGCAGATCCGAGTGAAGTCGCCTCAAAAAACAAGTCCTCCCCAACCCCAAGCATGAGTGTCGACAACATCACATCCCCCAAATTGTCGAACACGTTCACTGAGGAGCGTTTTCATTCATTCGCACACCGTCCGTCTGTTAGTGGTACGAACAATCTCAAGTGTGCCTGGCGCCATATTGGCTGGGGGGGGAAGGATGAGATAAGGCTTCACCTCGCTTGAGCCACGCTCGAGTGGGCGCATCTTCTGAAGAGAGGTAGTAGTTGATGTTGTTACTGGCGTGTGCGTGACCGAACAAGGCCAGCGGCGGGTCTTGAGAGAAGAATATGCGTTCCGTAAGATGAGCACTGGCTAGACCCTTCATAGGGAACGGGAAGATGCGCCAGAAGTCCTCGAATTTCTTCGAGAATCGGAACGCGGCCGCGAACAGATGCTCGTGCTCGGTCAGGTCAACAAGCTTGGAACACAGAAGCAGACCGAACGGATGTCCCAATCCTCTGCCACATGGCTCGCGTGCGTCACCTGTACTCAAGGAAATAAATTTATTTAGAAAAGAAGAGAAAATAGTGCACACAACACTTTGACAAAAAAAAAAAAATATCCGAAAGGATATACCGTAAACGCGTTCCATGATGTCGAGAGAGGTCTCAAAGGCGCGAATGGCGCGACGATAATCACTCATGCGCTCGTATATGAAGCCCAAAAGATAGTAGAAACCAATCACGATCTCAGCCGGACACTCACCCAGCTTCTGCAGCGTCTTACACGCCGTGTGAATCAACTTGAGAGCCTGCGCACCGCTGATGTCAATATCTGAAAGCGTAAAGCATTCGTTTGCGTGCCTTGGCGTGAAAGCCCTGTCGGCTATAAAGGTCGGAAACTTGAAACAAACTCAGGACGACTTCGATACTGTCTTGTCCGCATATGTCACTCACCAACTGCAGATTGTCCTCGTACCGCCTGAGGCTTCCAGGCAGAACCAACATGAAGGCATTAAAAAAAAGGGGGGGGGGAGAAGGTAAAGATTATCGAGGGGATGTGTGCGGAAAACGTACTGAAGGTCGTGTGCGGAACCGCTAAGGTGTGTGACTGAAGAGACCGTCGTAGATGAGGAGCGTAAGGAGGCTGTAATGTCAGGAAAGCAGTATGAGACTGAGTGCCTGAGTGAGTGTCGAATGACTTGCCTGTTGTTCCCTGGGGACTGGATGAGCTCTTCTCCATTTCCATTTCGAACAGTCCTTCCTCCGAATCCGCGCCTGCACAGGCACAGCGATATCGCTCGTTTAGTAGCGGTGCAAAACAACCGAGAACACATCGTATACACTGTTGCCGCCCCGTACTTGACTCGTGTCTGGTCTTTGGTGGTGCAGTGTGTTGTACTCGCGTATTGACGGCTGGAGAAAATGATTGGTGCAGCAAATCGGGTAACTGCAAAGAGCTCCGCGGCTGAGACTGGGGGCAGTCGGAAGGAGAGGCTTTTAGGGAGGGGAGGGAGGGAGGGGGGTAAGGTACCTTGCCGGCGTACTGAATCGTCTTTATACAGGGAGTGATCTGAACATTGGAGAGCGAGAAGGGACAGTCCTGCTCGAACAGCGTCGGATCGGCAATGAACTGTTGCTGGGTCTCGTTATCGAAGCGGATGCCCGTATATTTCTGCAACATCTGAAACAGCATCCTGAACGATGGAGAAAGCGATGAGCAACAAGCAACCAGTGACGCTTACCGCAGGTCACATCTCCTTTCCTACTTCTTTACACAAAAAGAGGGTTGTGAACACGTACAGCTTGCTTCCTATTTGCTCGCGAAAGTGGTAGTCGCTCAGGTGTTCGATGTCGAGCAGCGAGCTGCGCTTGCCGCTCTCGTCCCCGTTCCCATCGCCCGACGCCGTAAGAATCTCATCGTCTCCACCAAGCGCCACCCCGGCCCTGCGCTCGGCATCCCCTTCCGTCACCTTCCTCTTTGCCTCCTCGTCCCCTTGTGTGGTCGGCGTGTCAGCAGGCTTGCTGGCCTGCATGCCGTGGTAGATGTCACTCCGCCCTCCGCAGGGCACCAGAGAGTACTTGAGCAGCAAGAGTATCTTGACGTCGGTCCGCCAGCACTCGTCGCTCTCGTTCCCCATGCCGAGGATGAGATTGAAGTACTGCACGGCGAGCTCCTTGTAGGGCTCGTCCTCGTCCTCCTCATACCACTGCTCGCCCAGCTTGGCGCGCTCCTTCTTGCGGTGCGCAGTAATCGTGCGCATTTTCCCGCGCAGCGCGGCCTTCACGGCGCGCGAGATCATCTCGGACAGCAAGAAGCGCTTGATATGCGTGTTATGCACCAGCGAGCGGAGATATGCAAGGAATCGCAGATTGACGCCGTGGTCGTGCACCATTTGGATGAGCTGCTTGCTGTTGACGAACACCAGATCACGGTTGTCCAGCTTCTGAGCCAGTCCCGGAATGGTGACCCTGAGCATATGATGCGTGGCGTCCTCCACCTCCTTATTATCCGTCATGTCGTGTGTCGGGAACCCTTTTGTTCCAATCCACAACATACAGATGCAGTTGAAAATTCAATCCCCCAATCTATCGATGCTAGTCTGAAGGAACGGGAAGCGTATTTACCCGACAGGGAATCGCTATTCAGAGGTACGGTGCAACTCTTGACCATCTCCGGCCGCAGGAAATTGTACAGCCACTGTCCTCTCACTCTACATAGAAGAGGAGAATGCAGGTCAGCGTAGTCATGTATATCATGTCTATTGTCCCCATCTGCAGATGGGGTCCACTCACGGTTAACCGTCCAGGGATGTGTGGCCGTACCCTTTCACAATGATGGCGTCCCCCTTGATCGTGTGCTGCGCGAAGTGGGTTGCCCGTGCGTTGTCCTCCGTCGCGAGCTTCTGAAATACGATCACCGCATCGTATTCTTCCAGCTTACGATAGATCAACTGCGAACACCACTCACGACGAAGCGTAAGTGGTACCAAAACCCCCAACCTTGGCAGTGTTGGCAAGTAGACTGACGCACTTTGACGGTGGAATTGGGGGTCTTCCGGAACCGGCGCTCGAACCACTGGGCGACGGCGACGTAGAGAATTGTCTTCTTGTCCAAAGGGAACTCGAGCACCTTCAATGGGCTTGAAGCGCCCGCAGGAACCAACACCGCTACGAACACATGGTCTAGCTAAGCAATCGATTTGTTTCTAACGACAAATTGGAGACGCCTCACCTTTGCCTCGGTCGAAGGTTGCCGAAGGTGGCATCAGACGGGCCGCATCTACCACATATATCCGATGATCCCGACCGATATGGACCTATGCGAATATAATATTGTGAATATGAGGTGGCGAAAGGATTTGCAACACAAGTCTTATGTGATCTTCAAAAGGGAGAGTGGATGGGTGGGTGGGTGGGTGGATGGGTAGTATATGCCTCAATATCGCATGGCCCGTAGATTTCAACGTCGTCGCTTGGATGCTTGTGTGCTTTGAGGTTGAGCGACTGGCCCACCTGCTTCATCAGGGAATTGACCTGAGCCACCGAACTCTTGAACTGGCGACCGGCATTAGAGCTATGGATTACCGCCTAAGTCAGAATATTTCAAGAATATAAGATGCAAAGAATGATAGGTATGCACCTTCCATATTTAAGGGTCTCGGATCCTAGAGGTAGCCGAGACGACGCTAGCAGGCGATAGCCGCGAAAGTCGACAATGGCTACTAAGGGAAAACAAAGCTGCGAAACCCCGAGCGCAGAAAGCGCCTACAAACGTTGCATGTCAACCAGTCAGAAATCTATTTTGTGATGATGAAAATCATAATCATAATAATAATAATAATAATAAGTGTACCTTAAGCCCGCGTAACTCGGCATTTCCAGATTTCATGGCAAATTCATCACCATCGTATATACCGTGGGTATCGCGAAGGAATTTAAAGAAACAACCAGCCTTCACAAAAGGAGGGAATTCAGAAATAAAAGAAAGTAAAAATGTCATCTCCATAGGTTTAAGGAAAACTTACCACAATAAATTTATCACCCCCGGCCACGCCCAGTGACCCCTCTTTGAACGATCGCACTGGCTGTGTATACGCGTATGCACACGCGTGAGGTGATGAACTTAAGATAGATCTATTCCATTACCTTGAGCGTCTTTTCGTGGTCCTCGAGAACAATCTCTCGTATAATCAGCTCTCCAAATCTGAGTACAACTTCACTGAAATCCATGCATAGCCGTTGCAGTTCTGATCGTCGTCCAAAGAAGAACCAGAATAAGCACGAAAGCGAAGGCCAAAGAACGTTCAATGTCGACAAAAAATCTGGATGGAGGGGAGGCCGACCTTTGACCTTCTTGGCCCGTCTCTCCAGCGTATCGCCGGGCAACTCGAGAATCGATTGAAGCATGGCATTCCAATCCCGTTCGCACTGCGCGTCGTAGGACGTCTTCTGGTTGAGTGTGGCACTCAGGCTCAGCTTGCGTCGCTCGCCCCCGTTGTTCATCCTGCGCGAGGCATAATCCTCTCCCTCGGACTCGGAGCGCATAGCTTGTGCGCTCTGGCCATAAGCCATAGCAGCGTGGGTCGCTCTGTCATACATGGTGCGCCTCCTTGTCCAATCCCCCGACGTATAGCCCCTTCCCGGGCGAGAACCTATCCCCAGGGGGGAGGCTTCTTCTCCTTCGAGACAGTAGGCATAGGGGTCGCGCTGCCAGACGACATGTTCTTCTTCCTCGCCCCGAGCTCTCTGAGAGATGAGCGACACTGGTGGGGCAGATCCGTAGGGAGTGATGTAGTAGGTGCCGCGTGGCCCAACTTCTACTTCGTCTTCTTCTTCTCGCTCTAGTTCGTCTTCCGGGCGTGCACCCAAGGGAGAGTCGTCAGCGTAAGAGTAGGCACAGCGTAAGGGCACATTATTAGGCAGAAAGTCGCGGGAACCAGACTGTGGCTGCCCACGTTGGGTAGCCCGTCGCGATTGGAAAGCGGAAGCGTTACGAGCAGGCGACGAGCTGAAGGAGGATGAGGAGAGAGAGATTGTTGGAGTAGCGTAGTAGCCTGCTTCACTGTCTAGCATTGTCATTTCGCGCAATCGTTGAGAGTTGTAAATCGGTTGCCCCCCTGAGACGTCCCACTTGGGCTCTATGTAACCAATAGCCGCATCATCTTCCTGCTCATCCTCCCCTTCGCAGTGGTCATCTTCTTCTCCATCCCTTTCCATTTGCGTTCGCAACTTCTCTGTTTGCCAATCTCTCTCCAGCTCACGCAATGGAAAGTCGTCTTTTCCGGTTGCTTTTCTTTTTCCTTTACGAAGACCGGGCATGTCGAAGAAGGGAGGAGCCAAGAGGCCTGCCAAGGGCGGAGAGGGTGGTGGTGAGAAAGACAAGCTCAAGCCTGCCTCCCAAGTTAAGTGCAGGTACGTGAAACAAAAAACCGAGCCACTTTTTCAATTACCTTAACGCCGACCAAAATGGACACCTTTGGTTTGTTGTTTGTTTGTTTGTTTGTTTGTTTGTTTGTTTGTTTGTTTGTTTGTTTGTTTGTTTGTTTGTTTGTTTGTTTGTTTGTTTGTTTGACTGCTAAAGTTAATAATGGGCAGGCACATCTTGTGTGAGAAGCAATCGAAGATTTTGGAAGCCAAGACTCGAATCGACAACGGAGAGGATTTTGGCTGACGTGCTGACTCGTGCCTTTTCCATATGACCTCACCTGCCAGGATGCGCTGTAATTGAGGTCGCCCGAGAGATGTCGGAGGACAAGGCACGGCAGGGTGGAGACCTTGGTTGGTTTCCTCGCGGTCGCATGGTGTACGTTTACCTGCCTTATCCTATCCAATAGTTATTGTGCACTTGCCAATAATACCTCCAATGTAGTGGAGACTTCGAGAAAGTGGCCTTCGCCCTCAAGAAGGGCGAAGTCGGTGGTCCTGTAAAGACTGTACACGGGTATGCTCCCTCGCGGCCCCTACATAGCTAGCTTTTATTCTCTGACCAATACCATTGCTTCACCCCAATTGGCAGATATCATCTCATCAAATGCGAGGATCGTAAGTGATAAAATTTTTTCTGATTTTCACACTATACTTCTTCGCATTTTTATCGTCCATTTCATTGTCACCAGAGACCCGATCACTTGGTCAGTGTCAGTCAATCATGCCACTCTATAATTTCGTTTCATATCTCCGCCAATGCAGGGCCCAAAGCTTTTACATTTATAACCCAGAAGAGAGTGAATCATTGGTTATTCTGAGTTGACAGGTGCCGAAAATGCCGTGCGCTAAGTCCCACTTTCCTTCGTCATAGGCCTGAAGAAGGCCGTGAAGAAAAGAACTATTTAATTTGATGGAAGCTGTCGTTACGGGGACGGCAATCTATCTACATGAAACTTCATGGGGTTTTATTTTAAGCGTCCCCGGTGCCGCCGGCAGAGGAGGTGGAAAACCCGGAGAGCGCGCCAACGCTGCCGCACCGCAGGCTGGCGGCTCTGATGAATCAGGTGCTGGCGATGGGCGTCATGGTTGGCGACCCATTGCTTCATCTCCTGTTCCGAAGCTGCTACCAGCGCATACACACGCTGCGGCTTCACAACTTGGAACTCCACATTGCCCGCACTCCGTGTTGTGAGCATGAAATACATCAATTTGTCCAGGTATTATTATTATTATTATTATTATTATTATTATTATTATTATTATTATTATTATTATTATTATTATTATTATTATTATTATTATTATTATTATTATTAAAAATATGACAGTTAAATTCCTCTTTATTTCACTATTTGGCTACGCAAAAAAGATGGACGACGGTTGTGAATGACGCGCAAAGTAGACGGACCTATCGATCGCTCCCGTTGCAATGGGAACGCGCACCAATGCAGCGTGTACACTAGATCCATCGCCCATCACTGGAAAGGCAAAAAGGTGTCAGACAGGGTGTACGAAAGATTTCGACCAATCTGTCTGGCGCCAACCTGAGTAGAGATGCCCAGAAGCCGCGTCGTAAGCCGTAAGACAACCAACTACAAACGAGAATTCTGCAGTTTTCCAGTGGGCATTGACCGTAATTTCCCCGTTGTCGGGGTTGAGAGTCCCAAAAGAAAGGGTCTTATTCGACTTGTTGTAGTCCTGGGGTGCGAGAAGCGCATAGACGACGCCTTTCCCTAAATTGTTCGCCTGGTGTGTGTGTAAGATGAAAATATCAATCGCCAAAAAAAAAATAAAAAAATAAAAAAATAAATAAAAGTCTTTTTGGTGAGTTGGTCACGTACGAGAGCTGTGGGGTAAAGGGTGCCATTGTAAGGCAGCGTCGAGAACTCAAGAGTATCCACGTTCAGTTTGGTCAGAGCGAATGTTGTGTCTGCAGAAATTGTGTCAGGCTTACAGGGCTTGTTCAAGTCGGCTTCTATTCCCTGCCCCTTTATACCTGGCTCGTTGGGTCGTCTCATCGTAGAGATGACAAGATGCCTGCTCGCCAGGTCAAAGACAATAGGCCCTCCACCTAAACCTGGAAAGCGGAAGCATATGCTTAATGCCATAGTGCCATTCCCCATAAAACAGGGAGCCACCGTACCGAAAGTGGAAGGCAATGAATGTTCTGGCAGAGTAGCCACCTTTGAAACCTTTTGAGAGGCAAGCTCGACAGACATGATGAAGGGATAGCCAGAATCTGCTCGCCACACTTCAGCTGCAAAGGCAATAATTCCTCCAAGAGTAAATAGTACCTAAGACGCTGGCCACCACCCAGACCGTGTCCTTGACGGGATCATACGTAATACCATAGAAATAGTTTCCCAAGAGAGGGACCGTGGAGAGCAGCTTGGCGACACCGGGGATCGACAAGTCAAACACCCCCAAGATACCCTGTTGGGGAAAAATACAAACACAGAAACACAGAACACAAAAAAAAAATGTGACAAGAGCAGAGACGTGGTTGAGAGGGGGAGGAGGAATGAAAGAGCAGAGAGTATACCGGGTGATCCTGACTGTTAAGAGGAAGAAAGAGGCGCTGCCGAAATGGGTCGACCGCCGGACTAACAGGGAACATCAACATAAACTCTGGACTGGCAAACAGCGCGTTTCCCTGTGCCTTTCCTATATGCGCAAAACTCAACCAGCCCGCCAAACCATTCGAAACAGCCATAAGCGACCATCGTACCAGTGTTGGGGTCAAGCTGAGTTATATTGACTCCCCCGCTCCAGCCAGACCATATCCCGTACAGCTGACCGCTGGGAGCGAACGTAGCCGTGCATCCGCTTACCAGTGCCGCAGCAAGCAAGGCCAAGGTGAAGAGGTGGTTCATCGTCTAGCTTCGGGCAACTTTCCGTCTTTAATATTAATAATCGTATCAGGAAAAATCCCACCCGTCCAACCTTTTCCTGCGTTTTTGTTGTCGGCGATCAGGGCCACCTTCTCGCCGTCTGCACGCTCGTTCGCTTTTTCGCAGGAGCAGTAATTATACGCGCAGTTTGGGCCAATCACTCAAGGGAAGCAAGAAGAAATAAAAGAGGAAACTGTAAACACGATGCTCGTTTCCCACACTCTCTGCGTGGCGCAAAATGGAGGCAACCGACAAAGCAGCTTCTTCGTCGTCTCCTCCTGAAGTAGGAGGCCTTCGTGGCAAGATATGTGTAATCACTGGCGCCAATACAGGGATTGGCAAGGAGACTGCTATGGCCGTGGCCGCCCTAGGTCTTCCTTCCAACTCAATTCATTTGGATTTACGTTCCCGGCTTAATGCGTTATATGCAACGTTGCAGGAGCGCACGTTGTGATGGCTTGCCGTAGCGTGGAAAAGGCCCAGGCCGCCATTGAGGACATCCACCAGCACCTTGCCCACCAACTCGACAAGAGGCAACAAGCCCGCACGACCTACGGAGTGCCACACGTTGAGAGCATGGATGAGGTGTCCCTGGAGGCTATGGGTGTGGACTTGTCCGACCTTGCCTCTGTGCGCTCCTTTGTCGACACGCTCTTGGCCAAACACAGCACCATCGACACTCTCATCCTCAACGCTGGTAGGTCACTCACCCGAAGAAACCTTTCTTGAATTAGCCCTATGCGCTAACGGCAGGTCCAAAACTGCACAGGTGTCGTAACAAAGGAGAAGCGGCTGTCGGCGCAAGGGCACGAGCTCATGTTCGCCACCAACCACCTGGGACATTTCTACCTCACCACGCTGCTCTTGGATTCTTTGTCCCCCTCTGCCAGGTGACTGCGCAGCTACTATCTGCTTACGGCCGCTTCTCTTGTGGCATCTCTCATTTCTGATTAATGCAGAATAGTTGTGGTCTCGTCCGAGGCGCACAAGTTCTGTGGACCGCTGAAGGAGGATCTCAACCTCGTCTCCAACCCGCCTGAGTTCGGACTCTCGGTACGTCTGGACCGATGATCAATCTCCATCTGGCAGATTGTCTATCGTAGACGAGAGGGAGAGGGAGGAGAATTCTTATTCTTGGTGTAGAGCGCAATGACCGTTTACGGAACTTCCAAGCTGTGCAATATTCTCTTCACGCTTCACCTCGCGAATCTGCTCAAGGAAAAGGGAAGCAACATCACCGTCAATGCCTTGCATCCCGGCACTGTGGTGCGTGAAGTTGCCTTTTCGCCTTCTTTTCTTTCGCCCCCCCCCCTCCCAAAATGATTTGTATCTCAACAACACTACGCAGGACACCGAGTTGGGCCGGGATACGCCGTGGTATCTTGTATGGCTCGTCAAACCCATCTCTCGCCTCTTCTTCAAGACCGCCGAGCAGGGTGCCAGGTGAGTCCCTTCTCCATCCTCAGCCAGGTAGGATCGACATTCCTTCTAACCAACTTGCAATCAATCGCCCAATTCCAGGACTTCGGTGTACTGCGCCGTGTCCCCTGATGTAGCTAGCGTGAGTGGCAAGTATTTCTCTAACGAGAGGGAGGAAACGCCCAGGCCTTATGCTCTGGATGAGGCCACCGCCGCCTCGCTCTGGACGTACAGTGAGCAGCTCGTTACTAATTTCCTGAACTCGGAAAAACAATAGCTAAAAAAAAGTACAACAATGAAAACATGCTTTTCAGAAGAATCAGTCATCTTAAAGTAGTACAATGGGTGCCCACCAATGAATGTCCCTGGGATGAGCATACCTGCTTTCAGAGGTTATCAGGATTTGCTGCAATAGGCTCACACAAACAGTTGCCCCTAAGGCCACTAAACAATAAAAACCATGTTTGATGGTAATATATTATCATTAAAAGTACAAGAAAAAAACACTAAAAGATATATATATACAAATTTTGTTATAACAAAAGAAGAAACTTTATATATGCAACAACTTAATCAAATGATCTCATTATTTCAATCACAATAGCAATTAACAATGCTAACTATTGTCTATATTTATTGCTATGTGTTCTTTTCATGCCAGGCCAGTGAAAAAAAACACTATGATGAAAGATGTTTATAAAAAAGCAATTAAAGCAAAAGATCTTTTTAAAATCTTGAAAATAAAGAAAGGTGAAGCTAAAAGCATAGCATTCTTTTTAAAGCATGACAAGGATAAATTAGCAGTAAAACCATTTTCTATAAATCATTGCTTAGAGTAAAGGCTGCTGTTTCTTACATAGAAAATCATCTTGTTCAAGACTTTCTTGGGAATCTTCCTCTCAACTAAAGAGAGGAAGTTGCTTGGTTTTCCCCTTGTACCTATGATTCATCTAATGAATTACGTTTGTTTCGGTTTTTGTTTCAGTACTATTCTATTTTTATTTTGAGTTAGAAACCTCTCCTATTGCGGCCTAAACAAAGATTTCTTTGTAAAGACTCCCCACAATCAAACTCTTCAGACGAACTCGATGTTCTCGCGGAACTTGGGGAGATGGATGGTGACCGTCTTCACTTCGGTGTACTGCCTCAGGCCGTACTCGCCCAGCTCGCGACCCAAGCCGCTGGCCTTGTAACCCCCGAAGGGCGCCGCGGGCGCGAACGCATCGTAACAGTTCACCCACACGGTACCGGCGCGCGCATTATGGGCGAAAGTGAGTGCCTTGTTGAGGTCCTTCGTAATCACGCCTGCCGCCAGACCATAGGTCGTCTTGTTGGCACGCCTGATGACATCGCCCATATCGGTGAACTTGATGATGCTCATGACAGGGCCAAAGATCTGATGAAATTACTATGATCAGTGAGTCTGCGATAGGATGAAATAACCCAATAGAGACGGAGTTGGCCTGCTGACCTCCTCCTGAGCGATCTTCATGTGGTCCTCGACGTCGGCGAAGACGGTGGGCTCGATGAAGAAGCCCTTGTCGCCCACGGCCTTGCCTCCGCAGAGCAGCTTAGCGCCCTCGTCCTGTCCGGCCTTGATGTAGCCGAGTATCTTCTCGTACTGCTCCTTGTCCACCTGCGGGCCCTGCTCCGTCTTCGGGTCTACCAAATGGGCCGCCAATCCGTTACTGTTGGCGACGGCAGGCCTGGGAAAATAAACGGGGAGGGGGTGATTGGGCGGTAATTTACCGAAGGGATCGCCGACGACCTTCTTGCTGGCCTTTGCGACGCTGGCCTTGACGAACTCGTCGTAGATCTTCTCGTGGACATAGAGACGCGAGCTGGCGCAGCAGCACTCGCCCTGGTTGAGGAACAGGCCCAAGTGGGCGATCTCGACGGCCTGCTGGATATCTGCGTCCTCGAACACCACCAGAGGCGACTTGCCGCCCAACTCAAGCGTCACGTTCTTCAGGTTGCTCTTGCCCGCGGCCATCTTATCGTGCGGTTCCAAGTCAGCCCAACTGTTGTATTAGGATGGATGGATGGATGGATGGATGGATGGATGGATGGATGTTTGGTGGCGCACCATGATGAGACGTCCCACGTCGGTGGAGCCGGTGAAGGCCACCTTGTCGATGTCCATGTGCTCGCTGATAGCAGCGCCAGCCGTAGGGCCGTAGCCAGGCACAATGTTGACAACACCTGAAGGAAGAATGCAAGAAATGAGCGCAGAACTTATCGCCGCATTCCCTCTCCCCCAGAAAAAAACAAAAAAAAAAAGTGGCGATAGAAAAACGCACCAGGAGGGCAGCCGGCCTCGATGAGGAGCTGACCGGCACGAAGGGCCGAGAGAGGCGTTTGCTCGGCGGGCTTAATTACGACAGTGTTGCCACAAGCCAGCACGGGAGCGATCTTCCACGTGAACATGAGGAACGGGAAGTTCCAGGGAACTTCAGGCAACCAATCAGTGGAGAGTCATACAGAGAAAAAAAATGACTTCGGAAACGAAACGAACAAAACAAAACAGAAAAAAAAAACAAAACAAAACAAAACAAAACAAAACACATACTGATTTGGCCAACCACGCCCACGGGCTCGTGCAAGGTGTACCTGTGAAAAGATACCGGATAAATATTATTTCACAACAATAAAGCAACAACAGACACAAGAAAAACGTACACGAAGGAGTCACCGTCCACAGGGATGGTCTTGCCCTGCAGCTTATCGGCCCAACCGGCGTAGTAACGGTAGCAAGCCACGCTGAACATAATGTCGCCCATGGCCTGAGCAAAAGGCTTACTGCAAACAATTCAGACTTGTCGTCAGCTAAATGGGCAGCCAAATGGATATCCAATCTCGTACCCATTATCGAGCGACTCGATTGAGGCGAGCTCTTCCTTGTGCTGCTCCACAAGATCTGCGGCAGTAACTAACTCAGTGCTGTACAAAATCAATCGGTCAAAATCGAAGCATAGTACCAGCAAAGCGGTGCAGAAGGCGGCAGCGCTCGCTGACGTTTACATTGCGCCACGTCTGGAATGCCTTCCTGGCAGCGATTACAGCCTTGTCCACGTCAGCCTTGTCAGCTTCGGCGATGCGCACTATTTCGTCGCCAGTGGACGGGTTGTAGGTGGGGAAGGTCTTGCCAGATACGGCGTCCACCCACTCGTTGTTGATCAACAGCTGCGTAGGACCTGTGTACTTGAAGCTCATGGTTTGCGTGCGCTGGTGGCGAAAAGACGCACACCTGCCATTTGGTTTTTTGCGTCCCTGTTTCATCTGACACCCGATTGGCAGTCTCCTTTTTCTTTCTATTTTCCTACCTGATAAGTATTTTTCTCTTTATTTTCCCTTGCTCCAAACATAATATTAACCTCTTGTGGCCGAGAAGAATTCAAAAGGAAGAAAACCAGCGCGAAATACGACTTTTGCTTTTTATATTGGACTTGAATTCTCTTGCCACCCAAAGAATTTCACCCATCGTGGGTAATTCATCGACCTTCCATGATGGAACCTGAAAATCGAGGTCGTTCGGCTTCGGTTCCGTGCACCTCGTCGCAAAGAAACAGCGTCCTGTCAGGGAACAGCAGTTCCATCATGGTGCCTGTTCTGCCCTCCACGTTCTACGCCTACATCAAACGTGACATTCCTGCATCCAGCCTCAGGTCCCGCCAATCTTGAGTCGTTTAGTTTGCACTAGTTATGTCTGCCGAGATGTGTAACCATCTCTCCGGACACAGGGCTCGTGACTGGGGCGAGTTTACCGAGAGTGCTCTTGTCAAAGTCGTCGAGGGCGTTTCGCCATCGTCGGGTCCTCCTGCCCTCATGCAAATATACGAAAGGCGCGTCGTTTTCCATGCTTTGTCATGTTTTTCTTTGTGTTAATGTTTGTCTATTATTTTTATTTTTATTTTTATTTTTATTATTATTATTGTTGTTGTTGTTCCCATTACATCTATATTGCAGAGATGTGAAGACAAATGAAGCCTCGCGGCTGATGTGGACGTGTCCCATTTCACCACAAAACTTACGCGAGGTTCAGGACTCGTCGCGATATTTTTCCCTCAAATTGGATTCTGATGGACAAGGTACTTGAATATCTTTTTTTTTTGTGTTTTCGTTAACAATCCATAAATATTTTTTTTTTTAAAAAAAACAATCCGCTATAACTAATTTTACTCTTGTAATCAACAGAAATATGCTTGGGAATTGCATTCTACACAAAAGACGACAGCACAGCATTTGTGGCCAAACTGTACACTTTTATTTCGATCCACACACTATCATCTTCCCCTGAAACCGTAACACGCATTCTTGTAATTCCTGTTAAATAGATGGTCTGTGATCCAAAAAGTAAATGCGGTCAAAGAACTGCGCAACGAAGAAGAAATGCAAAAGAAATATGGCGATCTGTTGAAGCTCACGGACGAGGACGACGAAGAAAGTACCGGCCTAATTATTATTATTATTGTTATTATTATTATTATCATTCATTTATTTATTATTTTTATTTATTTATTTATTTATTATTCATAAGTTTTTGACCTTTTCCTTCTCTTTCCCTGTTACCCCAGGCCTGTGGTTGAGTCTGAGCGACGAACTGGCCATCGAAGTGTTCAGAAAGCTGAGCTATAGAGACCTCTGCAACGTTGCCTGCACTTGCGTCAAATGGAATCTCATCGCAAACGACGATCTCGTGCGCTCCCTTCAATTTCCTCAACGATTCCATCTACATATATATACATATTGAATGGGATTCATATATCAATATCCGTTAATATCGTTGTCGCCACCGATGGTTGTATATATATATTGTAGTTGTGGAAAGAGCTCTACTGCAAGGAAGGATACCCGCCATTGGGCGTCGGCGATAAAATGCGATTGGCTGGTCTGCGCGCCCGACAGTCCCTTTTCGTTTCCTGGAAGTCCAATTTTGTCACAGAATGGCGGCGCGCTCATCCACCAGATAAGGTGCTTGGATCCAAATCATTATTATTTTTATTTTTATTATTATTTTTATTATTATTATTATTATTTATACATATACATATGTATATACATATATAGGGAGACGAGCAAGTGGAAATCAAGAGTCAATGGTTGGACGGCGACCTCAGCATTAAACTGGTGGCGGTCGGCGATGACTGCAATCGACTCAAAACCAAACTGCTGTTTACATACACGGACCGATATCCCGAAGACTACGTCCCGACCGTCTTTGAAAATCACGTCGGTATTGTACAACAATATTATTATTATTATTATTTATTTATTTATTATTATTTATTATTATCATTTAATTAATACTACTACAACCATTGTATAGTGACGAGAAAAATCGGCGATTTTACGGTGGATTTAAATTTATGGGACACGGCGGGCTCCGGCGATTATGATCGATTACGGTACCTAATGATACACTTTGCAGGGATTTATAATGATAAAAATAGAAAAATTAAGATAGAAAACGATTTACGATTTACGATTTACGATTTATTCGCAGACCGCTTTATTACGGAGAGACGGATGTATTTATTGTATTATACTCAGTTGTCAACCGTACCTCCTTTCAAAACGTTTCGGCTAAGGTATTCCTTTTTTTTTTTNNTTTGAACAAACAATTCTCAATATTTACGTCACCCATATATCATATAAACGCCCAGTGGGTTCCTGAAATCACGCGATTTTGTCCGGGCGTTCCGATCATTCTTGTGGCTGGCGACGTGCATTTGCGGTCAGACGCCGCGGCACTCCAGAAACTCTCGGCTAAAGGCGAGTCGCCGATTACAGCAGAAGAGGTGGCTGCCTCCCTCAGCTCGGCGAATCGCCAAATCAAACATTTTCCTCACTTTAATCTTGTATTGTGACTTTTATTATTATTATTATTATTATTATTATTATTATTATTATTATTATTATTATTATTATT
>CDFF01071978.1:27569-65745 GCA_000826265.1 Acanthamoeba culbertsoni
AGGGAAAGGGAAAGGGAAAGGGAAAGGGAAAGGGAAAGGGAAAGGGAAAGGGAAAGGGAAAGGAAAAGGAAAAGGAAAAGGAAAAGGAAAAGGAAAAGGAAAAGGAAAAGGAAAAGGAAAAGGAAAAGGAAAAGGAAAAGGAAAAGGAAAAGGAAAAGGAAAAGGAAAAGGAAAAGGAAAAGGAAAAGGAAAGGAAAAGGAAAAGGAAAAGGAAAAGGAAAAGGAAAAGGAAAAGGGAGTACCGTTGATGAGGCTGGTGGTATTGGTAAGGGAGCTGAAGTCATCGATGGCCGACACAAGGGAGTCGAACCCGGGCGACACGCGTTTGCCCGCGAGATTGATGAGGTCGGCCATGGCCAACTTCCGGATGGGCCGGATCTTCTCCTGCAGCCACACACCCAGCGAATAGCTGTTGTTCGCGATGGTCTCCTCGGGGATCGAAGAGTTGATGTTACGTCCTAGAACGTCTACGGGCAGTCTTACGCTACCCACCACGCCCACCTGTGTGACATGTCAGTGCACCTCAAGGATGTTGCCTCTTGGCTGCCTGGCCACAAAGTGGCCAGCACGTACGGTATTGCGGAAGTCTGTGCTGGCCTCGCTCAGGGCCTCCGTGTACAGCAGCGTGACTTGCGCGTCCTCCGGGGTAACCACGGTGATCGGCTGGTTGGGGAGGACGTCGCCAAGTGTCGGATTGAGCTGCCGAATGGCCGAGTGATTCCAGTTGTCCACGTTGCCCAGCAGGATGTCGGCCAACAGTGGCAGGCTCAGCACCAGGGCAGTGCCCTTGCCTTCCAGCTCCGGTAGCTGAGCAACAAAAGTTCGCACATACAACCGAAAGTGAGTTTGATGGTTGCGCATGTGCCTCCCTATAAACACGCACGTTGTAGGCGGGACCGATGGCGTATGCAATGACGGGCACGGCTACGATATCGTCGTCGGCAGACGACAACGCAGAGACGCTTTCCGCGCCTGCTTCAGCGAGAGCGTCCGCGAGCGGGTCGGTAATTCCACCAAAGTCAACGTCATCTGTCGACCAGCAATAAACGGAGTTAAAAATTGGCCAGTCGGAATCGGTTATGCAGGACAATTTATCCTTTTTAGCACCCGGTAGTGCCGGAGATATCTGATCTGTCTGTGTAAGGTTTGCCCAGAGCAACGTACACTTAAGGAGGTCTGCGATAGCAAGAGACGCGGGATTTTCGAAGTAGCGCAGAAGCACGTTGCCGGACTCAAACTCGTTCATCCACGCATTGTACACGTTGAACTCCAGGCCCTCTCCGATGAGCCACGTCTGGCCGAAAGCCCGCTCGCCGTTGCACTTTAGAGTGCCCAGCAAATCGATCATTTTCCTGTGTGCGAATGATCCCGCCAGGGTAAATCAACAAAGGTGATCACCTGCCACTATGGGTAGAGCCTGAGGTACGTTTTATAGCCAAAGGGAAGAGGCGCGTAGCTTAGCTTCTGCACTTCGTCAATGATGTGCGTGTTGAGCTGTGACCACGCGGCGAAAGCGAGCAGGCCTTGCATGTAGCTGCAGTCTGTTGTGTTGATGTCCACCGAGACAACCAGGAAGGAGATCATGCACATGGGCCACGAAGTGGTTAGGTTGCCGTTGAGCGCATCGGTGCCAAGGTAGGTCGACGTCAGCCTGTCTGTCACCTCGCCAATCGCCGACTGGACGGACTCGATGCTGGGCTCGACAATCACGCCAGCCTTGTTCTTCATGCGTGCGTACCGCACGCCGACAGCCTCGGCCATGGCCAAACTCGAGTAGCTCATGCTGTAGAGATTGTTCTGTTCCGCCGTTTACCGCTTACTCAGTCAGCCTTGACACAAACACACACACACACACACGCCTGGGAACGGGATAGCGTTCAGAAGAAAGCGCTGCCGTGCCTTTACGAACTCAGCCTGCGCTGGACCCGGTTCGCCCGTGTCGGTGGAGTGGTCTGCGATGCCTGGGAAAATGGTCCAGTCGACGATGGTGGTGACCTCGGTGCCCCACGCAGCGGCAAAGTCCGGGTTGAAGAGGGACAGCGCTCGCGAGAACACCTGGCTGATCGTGGAGTAGGGGTCGTTCGAGGTGTAGGCCAGGTGGATGCGCTCGTTGGGCAGGGTGATGTCAGGGTTGAGGTTCTTGATGGCCGTGTCATTCCACCAGGACACGTTACCCAACCATATCGCGCCCAGCGTGTGTCCGTCCAATACCTTCGTGATGTTGCATGTTAGCCCAGACAGGTATCCCAACACTGATTTGCCTCATGGCAAGTAAATATATATATATATTTATTTCCCTTTTCCTTTTTGGAACGCGCACCAGGGACTGGTTGTCAGAGAGGCCAGGCAGGTTGTAGGTGACGACGATGGCTTGGCCCATGAGGGGGAGCAGGGTCATCTGAAGGCCTATGAGGTAGAACTCGGGCAATCCGGCGTTCACCGCAACATAATCCTGTTGCCCCACACTCATAGGGTGAGGGTAAAGCACTTTCAACAAACAAACCCTTCCAGAGTCCTTACGTAGATTCCTTGGCTGGATAAGATGACGTCAATTGCGGGGTTAACGCCTACGTCTGTGAACCCAACTACCGTTGTTACTTGAACATACTGTCCATAGCGAAAAGTGATATCAGCTCTACAGTAGGCCGAAAGGTGCACCAAGCGAGAAGAAACCTCTTCACAGAGAAGTGGATACCTTGTAAGAGTCCCCGAGCTTGTCCATCAATGGCGCGTCAAAAGGACCACCCCCGCCCGTCACCTCTACGGCGGCTGCGGAAAAGTCCCAAAGTCAGAGTCGCCCGATAGTGGTCATAAGTGCGGGACAAACCGTTAACAGGTCGAAGTGTAGGTCCGGAGGCCAGAAGTAGACATAATACAGTCAGCAGGAGACGCAAAGACATTGCGTTGGGTTAGGTTTGTGCTTGCACTTGGTTGTGGAAGAAAAAAAAACTCGAGGCAATTAAAGAAGGCCTCGTTGCCCATTCGTGCAGGGTAAATTGTTACCAAGTTACGGAGGTACCCAAAGTTCCGTTTAGCAGCAGCCACGCGTTACTTACGTACCTTAGTAAGTTGATTCTCCGCATTCATTGGCTTGCTTTTGCCCCAACGGCCAGTTTCCTCAGATTCTGTTACCACTTAGAGACATGCCAATGAGAGAGAGAAAGGACGTAAGTCAAGGACACCACCACTCTGCAAGCGTACGCTTGAAAGAAAATTGTATTGTATTCCAAGTATCACTGCAGGCACTTGAGGAAATGAACCATTGCCTGTGGCTGAAGGGGTGAAGCTTTTTGGCCAGTTCCTTTTAGTGCAAAAAGAAAGGTGGAGAAAAAAAAGGGTTCTTCTTGTCTTCGGGGCACAAAACAAACGAACGCAATGCGAGCTAGAGCGCCCCATGTACCCAAGGCTATCGTTAACAATTCCTTGCTCACTCTGTTGGGCCCATCGGTTCTTTTTCCTTCTTCAGTTAGGAAACCTCCGAAGCGGTCAATCTCTTCGTCTCATCATCTTTGGCTGGGGGTGCAGGTGCCACAGGCCGCTTTTGGTCGAAGACTTTGGGCCTCAACGCGTGAGCAGCTGCGGGAGGAGCTGCAGCGGGCCGATTCCCAAGCCAGCTTGGAGCACTTCATCAATCTCACTGCCTCTGCTGCTTCCAAGCGCTTGGAAAGGAAGCGCGAGGGAAAGTTGCCGCCTTGGCTCAAGACAAAGATACCAGGCTCAGGTGATGGTAAGTACTACGAACTCAAGGAACAGCTCAAGGGCCTCAAGCTCGCCACCGTGTGTCAGGTCGCCGTCTGTCCCGTCATCTATGCTTGCTTGCTTGTTATCGTTGCCTGCTATTCTCACCCAATTGCTCTACTTGACTTGATTAAATGAAGGAGGCAAAGTGTCCGAATATAGGCGAGTGCTGGGGTGGAGGCGACGAGCACACCGCGACCGCCACCATCATGATCATGGGCGACACATGCACTCGCGGTTGCCGCTTCTGCGCAGTACACACCAGCCGCACGCCTCCGCCGCTTGACCCCGCTGAGCCCCTCAACACCGCCAGGGCCGTCGCCAAGTGGGGCGTCTCCTACATTGTCATCACCACGGTCGACAGAGACGACCTGGCAGACTTCGGGGCGCACCACTTCGCGGAGACCGTGCGATTGGTGAAGGAGACCACGCCGTCGATACTAGTCGAATGTCTTACCGGCGATTTTCGGGGCGATCTCGAGCATGTGGAGGTCATGGCCAGGAGCGGGCTGGACGTGTTTGCACACAATATCGGTGAGTCCGGACGCGCCTCCCCCCTTTACCCCCCCCCATCTTCCCCCCCCATCTTCCCCCTTCTCCTCCCCTCCCTCCGGGCCCTTCTGGTCTGGGTCTGACGAGTGGTCACTGACGACCGATTGGTCGGGCAGAGACCGTGGAGAGTATGCAGCGGTGGGTGCGCGATTACCGCGCCGGGTATCGGCAGTCGCTCAGCGTGCTCGAGCATGCCAAGAAGGTGAAGCCATCTCTGTATACGAAGTCGTCGATCATGCTGGTATGCCTCGCCCTGGAGGGACAAGTGCGTGTTTCAAGAAACTGACTGTTTGGCGGATTGACGCAGGGTTTTGGAGAGAAGGATGACGAAGTGAGACAGGCGATGAAGGATCTGCGAAGCGCAGGCGTAGACTTTCTCACGTTGGGCCAATATCTCCAACCCACCCGGAAACACATGAAAGTTCATGGTGAGTACATTGGGTAGATGAGGAAGTGCATACTTCGAGTGTCGCTGATTTATCCGCCCCTTCCCTCCCCCCCCAAAAAAAAAGAGTATGTCACTCCAGAGAAGTTCGATTGGTGGCGAGAGCAGGGCGAGCAGATGGGATTCAGTTATGTCGCCAGCGGACCACTGGTCCGCTCAAGTTACAAGGCTGGCGAATATTTCATCAAAAACCTGATTGCTCAAAAGCAAGGCCACCAAAAGCATGCCAACAAGGACATGTAAAAAAAAAATGTTCTCTTTATTGGCGATGGAAAGGTTTAATAAAAATAGAACAATAAAAATAGATGTGTTCCCACGCGACCAACCTGGCAGTGATGAAATTCCGTCCTGTCAAGTAAGGAATTCTCAGTGAGTTCTGCTTGCCTTATACTAGTATCTCTCTATGTCTATTCTGTCAGCTATGATTGCCTGTTCAACATGGTCAGGGCATAGCTTCAAGGTGGCAACTGTACCCTTTTCCACAACTCCAATGTCCTTTGTTATCACTTCAAAGTATGAAGAAAATCAATCACAAATCTTGGCCAAGATGAAACCATTATTGTTGTTAGTTATTAAAANNAAAAAAAAAAAACTTGATAGAACAAGCCATTGTCACCCAATTTGGAGGAATAAGGAGCATGGAAGCTCAAGATCCTACACAAATGATTGTCTAGAAGCAGGAACACTAGCCCATTATTGTACATATTTAATGTGTTGAAAGGTAAAGTTTCACAGATTAAAAAAAGAAAGAAAGAAAACGACTCAAATGGAAATAAATTAAATCTGATCCCAGGACATCGTGTGCGAACGCAGGGCCTTGTCGCGACTTTCCACAGTGGGGTTGACGGGGGTGACGCTGGCAGAAGTGAAGATTTCGTTGGTGTACGTCCTCGTGGCAGACTCGTATAGCGGGGAGACCGTGAGCGTGCCCATGGTGCCGATGTTGGTTGCCAGAGGGTCGATGCCGGGGGTCTTCCTCTTCCTGAGCCGGTACAGCAGCAACGCCGCCGCAGCAGCGATGGCAGCCACCGCGGCCACAGCAGCGGGAATGGCCACACCGGCCGCGATGATAGCCACCGAGCCTCCGCCGCCGCCCTCGGTCAGAGTGCCGTTTCCTGGGGGCGACCGCGAGGGAGAGGGCGATCGAGAGTTGGAAGGCGTCGTCGTGGGCGACGACGTGGGCGACCGCGTCGGTGACTGCGTGGGTGAGTTGGACACCGACACCGACGGCGTGGGCGACCGCGTCGGCGACTGAGTCGGGGACTGAGTGGGCGACTGCGTGGGCGACCGCGTCGGCGTGTTTGACTCTGATACAGAGGGCGTGGGCGACCGCGTCGGTGGTTGCGTCGCCGAGCTGGTCGGCGAATTGGTCGGCGACTGCGTGGGCGACATCGTAGGAGACCGTGTAGGCGAGTTGGAAACTGAAATCGAGGGCGTGGGCGACCTCGTCGGCGACTGGGTCGGAGATTGGGTAGGCGAGTTGGACACCGATATGGACGGCGTGGGCGACCGCGTCGGTGACTGCGTGGGCGAGTTGGACACCGACACTGACGGTGTGGGCGACTGCGTGGGCGAGTTGGACACTGAGATCGATGGCGTGGGCGACTGCGTAGGTGACTGCGTTGGTGATTGGGTGGGCGAATTGGTTGGCGAGTTGGTTGGCGAGCGCGTCGGTGATTGGGTGGGCGAGTTGGACACCGATACCGATGGCGTGGGCGACCGCGTCGGCGACTGCGTGGGGGAGTTGGACACTGACACAGAGGGCGTGGGCGACCGCGTGGGCGACTGCGTCGGCGATTGGGTCGGCGAGTTGGTCGGCGACTGCGTCGGCGAGTTGGATACTGATACAGATGGTGTCGGCGAGCGCGTCGGTGATTGGGTAGGTGATTGGGTGGGCGAATTGGTCGGCGACTGCGTGGGCGACCGCGTCGGTGACTGCGTAGGCGAGTTGGACACGGACACTGACGGCGTGGGCGACCGCGTCGGTGATTGTGTGGGCGAGTTGGACACCGACACTGACGGTGTGGGCGACTGCGTCGGCGAGTTGGACACTGAGACCGATGGCGTGGGCGACCTCGTCGGTGACTGCGTTGGCGATTGGGTCGGCGAGTTGGTCGGTGAGTTGGTCGGCGAGTTGGTCGGTGATTGGGTCGGAGAATTGGACACCGAAATCGAGGGCGTGGGCGACCTTGTCGGCGACTGCGTGGGCGAGTTGGACACCGATATGGACGGCGTGGGCGACCTCGTCGGCGACTGCGTCGGTGACTGTGTTGGAGAGTTGGACACCGATACAGAGGGCGTGGGCGACCTCGTCGGTGATTGCGTCGGGGATTGGGTCGGTGATTGTGACGGCGAATTGGACACCGATATCGATGGCGTGGGCGACCGCGTCGGTGATTGAGTGGGCGAGTTGGATACCGACACGGATGGAGTGGGCGACCTCGTCGGTGACTGTGTCGGAGAGTTGGATACTGACACTGACGGCGTGGGCGACCGCGTTGGTGACTGCGTTGGCGACTGTGTCGGCGAGTTGGACACCGACACAGAGGGCGTGGGCGACCGCGTCGGTGATTGCGTCGGCGAGTTGGTCGGTGATTGGGTCGGAGAATTGGACACCGAAATCGAGGGCGTGGGCGACCTTGTCGGCGACTGCGTGGGCGAGTTGGACACCGATATGGACGGCGTGGGTGACCGCGTTGGCGACTGCGTCGGTGACTGTGTTGGAGAGTTGGACACTGACACAGAGGGCGTGGGCGACCGCGTCGGTGATTGGGTCGGCGAGTTGGTTGGCGACGGCGTGGGCGACCTCGTCGGCGACTGCGTCGGGGATTGGGTCGGTGATTGTGACGGCGAGTTGGACACCGATATGGACGGCGTGGGCGACCGCGTCGGCGACTGCGTTGGAGAGTTGGACACCGACACAGACGGCGTGGGCGACCGCGTCGGTGATTGGGTCGGTGATTGGGTCGGCGAGTTGGTCGGTGATTGGGTCGGTGATTGTGACGGCGAGTTGGACACCGATATGGACGGCGTGGGCGACCGCGTTGGTGACTGCGTCGGCGAATTGGACACCGATATCGATGGCGTGGGCGAGCGCGTCGGTGATTGGGTCGGTGAGTTGGACACCGACACCGATGGCGTGGGCGACCTTGTAGGTGATTGCGTCGGGGATTGGGTCGGCGAGTTGGACACCGATATGGACGGCGTGGGCGACCTCGTCGGTGACTGCGTGGGCGAGTTGGACACAGACACAGAGGGCGTGGGCGAACGTGTGGGTGATTGGGTCGGCGAGTTGGTCGGCGACTGAGAAGGTGAGTTGGACACTGAAATCGACGGCGTGGGCGAGCGTGTGGGCGACTGGGTCGGCGAATTGGTCGGTGATTGGGTGGGCGAGTTGGACACAGACACCGACGGCGTGGGCGACCTCGTCGGCGACTGCGTCGGTGATTGCGTAGGCGAACTCGATACCGACATAGAAGGCGTGGGCGACCTCGTGGGCGAGCTGGTCGGCGAATTGGTCGGTGATTGCGTCGGTGATTGGGTGGGTGAGTTGGACACCGACACCGACGGTGTGGGCGACCGCGTCGGCGACTGCGTGGGAGAGTTGGACACAGACACAGATGGCGTGGGCGATCGCGTCGGCGACTGCGTCGGCGAGTTGGACACTGAGATCGATGGCGTGGGCGATCGAGTGGGCGACTGCGTCGGCGAGCTGGTCGGCGACTGCGTCGGTGATTGGGTGGGTGAGTTGGACACCGACACCGACGGCGTGGGCGACCGCGTGGGTGACTGCGTCGGCGAGACCGATATAGAGGGCGTGACCGACGAAGTGGGCGACCGCGTGGGGGTGATGGAAGACGTCGGCGAGGCTGATAAAAATGGAGTCAACGTGGGTGACGCCGTCGGCGAGGTAGTGGGCGTGATGGACGGTGAAGCCGTGCGGGATGGCGTGGGCGACCGCGTGGGCGACTGCGTGGGCGAGTTGGTCGGCGAGCGCGTCGGTGATTGGGTCGGCGAGTTGGACACCGACACTGACTGCGTGGGCGACCGCGTGGGCGACTGTGTCGGCGAGTTGGACACTGATATCGACGGCGTAGGCGACCGCGTAGGCGACTGCGTTGGAGAGTTGGTTGGCGACTGCGTAGGCGACTGCGTAGGTGATTGCGTGGGGGAGTTCGATATCGACACAGAGGGCGTGGGCGACCGCGTCGGTGACTGCGTGGGCGAGTTGGATACCGACACAGAGGGCGTGGGCGACCTTGTGGGCGACTGCGTCGGCGAGTTGGACACCGACACTGACGGCGTGGGCGATCGCGTCGGCGACTGCGTCGGCGAGTTGGACACTGATATCGATGGCGTGGGCGATCGAGTGGGCGACTGCGTCGGCGAGTTGGACACTGAGATCGATGGCGTGGGCGACCGCGTCGGTGACTGCGTCGGCGAGCTGGTCGGCGAATTGGTCGGTGATTGCGTCGGTGAGCGAGTGGGAGAGTTGGACACCGACACCGACGGCGTGGGCGACCTCGTCGGTGACTGCGTGGGCGAGTTGGTCGGTGACTGTGTCGGCGAGTTGGTCGGTGTCCTCGTGGGAGACCGAGTCGGCGATTGCGTAGGTGTGGAAGAGATTGAGATCGACGGCGTGGGCGACCGCGTAGGACTCTGCGTCGGCGAGACCGATATAGAGGGCGTGACCGACGAAGTGGGCGACCGCGTGGGGGTGATGGAAGACGTCGGCGAGGCTGATAAAAATGGAGTCAACGTGGGTGACGCCGTCGGCGAGGTAGTGGGCGTGATGGACGGTGAAGCCGTGCGGGATGGCGTGGGCGACCGCGTGGGCGACTGCGTGGGCGAGTTGGTCGGCGAGCGCGTCGGTGATTGGGTCGGCGAGTTGGACACCGACACTGACGGCGTGGGCGTCCTCGTCGGCGACTGCGTGGGGGAGTTGGACACTGACACCGACGGCGTAGGCGACCTCGTCGGCGATTGGGTCGGTGAATTGGTTGGCGACCGCGTGGGCGATTGGGTGGGCGAGTTGGTCGGAGAGCGCGTCGGTGATTGGGTCGGCGAGTTGGACACAGACACAGAGGGCGTGGGCGACCGGGTCGGTGACTGCGTCGGCGATTGGGTCGGCGAATTGGTTGGCGACCGCGTGGGCGAGTTGGACACCGACACAGACGGCGTGGGCGACCTTGTCGGCGACTGCGTGGGGGAATTGGACACCGATATCGATGGCGTGGGCGACCGCGTGGGTGACTGCGTGGGAGAGTTGGACACCGAAATCGACGGCGTGGGCGACCTCGTCGGTGATTGCGTCGGTGAATTGGTTGGCGACCGCGTGGGTGATTGGGTCGGAGAGTTGGACACCGACACTGATGGAGTGGGCGATCGCGTCGGCGACTGAGTGGGTGAGTTGGACACCGAAATCGAGGGCGTGGGCGACCGAGTGGGTGACCGAGTGGGCGAGTTGGACACCGAGATCGATGGCGTGGGCGACCTCGTCGGCGATTGGGTCGGCGAATTGGTTGGCGACCGCGTGGGCGATTGGGTGGGCGAATTGGTAGGTGAGCGCGTCGGTGATTGGGTCGGCGAGTTGGACACCGACACCGACGGCGTGGGCGACCTTGTGGGCGACTGTGTGGGGGAGTTGGACACAGACACCGACGGCGTGGGCGACCTCGTAGGCGAATTGGACACAGACACTGACGGCGTGGGCGACCGTGTGGGTGAGCGCGTCGGCGAGCGCGTGGGAGAATTGGACACCGACACCGACGGTGTGGGCGATCGCGTCGGCGACTGAGTGGGCGACCTTGTCGGTGATTGCGTGGGTGAGTTGGATACCGACACAGAGGGCGTGGGCGACCTCGTCGGTGATTGCGTCGGCGAGTTGGATACTGAAACCGACGGAGTGGGCGACCGAGTCGGAGACAGAGTGGGAGAGTTGGACACCGACACCGATGGCGTGGGCGACCTCGTAGGTGATTGGGTCGGCGAGTTGGTCGGTGAGCGCGTCGGTGACCGTGTTGGCGAGTTGGAAACCGACACCGACGGCGTGGGTGATCGCGTGGGCGACTGCGTGGGCGAGTTGGACACCGACACCGACGGCGTGGGCGACCGCGTCGGTGACTGCGTGGGAGAATTGGACACCGAAATCGATGGTGTGGACGACCTCGTCGGCGATTGGGTCGGCGAACTGGTTGGCGACCGCGTGGGCGATTGGGTGGGCGAGTTGGTCGGAGAGCGCGTCGGTGATTGAGTCGGCGAGTTGGACACGGATACCGACGGCGTGGGCGACCGTGTCGGTGAGCGTGTTGGCGAGTTGGACACCGACACCGACGGCGTGGGCGACCTCGTAGGTGAGCGCGTGGGAGAGTTGGATACCGACACCGATGGCGTGGGCGACCGCGTGGGCGTTTGAGTGGGCGAATTGGACACCGACACTGAGGGCGTGGGCGACCTTGTAGGCGACCTCGTCGGCGATTGGGTCGGCGAGTTGGTCGGTGACCGCGTGGGCGTTCTCGTCGGCGACTGCGTGGGTGAGTTGGACACCGAGATCGATGGCGTGGGCGACCGCGTGGGTGACTGCGTGGGCGAGTTGGACACCGAGATCGATGGCGTGGGCGACCTCGTCGGCGATTGGGTCGGCGAGTTGGTCGGTGACCGCGTGGGCGTTCTCGTCGGCGACTGCGTGGGTGAGTTGGACACCGAAATCGACGGCGTGGGCGACCGCGTCGGTGAGCGAGTGGGAGAATTGGACACCGACACCGACGGCGTCGGTGACCTCGTCGGTGAGCGAGTGGGCGAGTTGGACACCGATACCGACGGCGTGGGCGACCGCGTCGGCGATTGAGTGGGCGAATTGGACACCGATATCGAGGGCGTGGGCGACCGCGTCGGTGAGCGAGTGGGAGAGTTGGACACCGACACCGACGGCGTGGGCGACCTCGTCGGCGAACGAGTGGGCGAATTGGACACTGAGACAGACGGCGTGGGCGACCGCGTGGGCGAACGGGTAGGCGAGTTGGACACCGAGACCGACGGCGTGGGTGACCGTGTCGGCGATTGCGTTGGTGAGTTGGTTGGCGACTGCGTCGGCGACCTTGTCGGTGAGCGAGTCGGCGAGTTGGACACCGATATGGACGGCGTGGGCGACCTCGTCGGCGAACGGGTGGGCGAATTGGACACCGACACCGAAGGCGTGGGTGACCTCGTCGGAGACTGCGTTGGCGATTGGGTCGGCGAGTTGGTTGGCGACCGAGTGGGTGACCGCGTGGGCGAGTTGGACACCGATACCGACGGCGTGGGCGACCTCGTCGGTGAGCGCGTGGGCGAATTGGACACAGACACCGACGGCGTGGGCGACCGTGTGGGTGAGCGCGTCGGTGAGCGCGTTGGAGAATTGGACACCGACACCGAGGGCGTGGGCGACCTCGTCGGAGACTGTGTAGGCGATTGGGTCGGCGAGTTGGTTGGCGACCGAGTGGGTGATCGCGTGGGCGAGTTCGACACCGATACCGACGGCGTGGGCGACCTTGTCGGTGAACGGGTAGGTGAGTTGGACACAGACACTGACGGCGTGGGCGACCTCGTCGGCGAACGAGTCGGCGAATTGGACAACGATACTGACGGCGTGGGCGACCGTGTGGGTGAGCGCGTCGGTGAGCGCGTTGGAGAATTGGACACCGACACCGACGGCGTGGGCGACCTCGTCGGCGAACGAGTCGGCGAATTGGACACAGACACAGAGGGCGTGGGCGACCGCGTCGGCGAGCGAGTGGGCGAATTGGACACCGATACCGACGGCGTGGGCGACCTCGTCGGCGAGCGCGTCGGCGATGTGGTGGGCGACTGAGTGGGCGAGCGCGAAGGAGTGGGCGACCTCGTCGGCGAGCGCGTCGGCGATGTGGTGGGCGACTGAGTGGGCGAGCGCGAAGGAGTGGGCGACCGAGTGGGCGAGCGCGAAGGAGTGGGCGAGCGCGTCGGTGATGTGGTAGGCGACCGAGTGGGCGAGCGCGTCGGCGATGTGGTGGGCGACTGAGTGGGCGAACGCGAAGGAGTGGGCGACCTCGTCGGCGAGCGCGAAGGAGTGGGCGAGCGCGTCGGCGATGTGGTGGGCGACCGAGTGGGCGAGCGCGACGGGGAGGGAATGTTGCACTCGATTTCGTCAATGCTGATGAGAGCCGATTCGCTGGATTCCCAACGGTAACCGAACATGTGAAAATCGCCGGCAGGGATGCCTCCGTCATTCAGGAGCCATCTTGGGAGCTTGTAGCTTTGGGATCGCCCCTGGCGTCGCATATCCCAGAAAGCCTCAAGGTCCCCTTCGATGTGAAGGGTGATATCCGTGACATCATAGAGCCCAGCCTCGATGTACACGTCCCACTCCGTCTCAGCGCCTCCATTCCTTACCTGGACCAGAGTTTGGGAGATCGTCGCGCGGCACCCTCCGGGGGAAGTGCTGGGGGACGGAGTGGGACTCCTGGTCGGGGAGCGGGAAGCCGTGGGCGAGCGCGTCGGCGATGTGGTGGGCGACCGAGTGGGCGAGCGCGAAGGAGTGGGCGAGCGCGTCGGCGATGTGGTGGGCGATCGAGTGGGCGAGCGCGAAGGAGTGGGCGAGCGCGTCGGCGATGTGGTGGGCGACCGAGTGGGCGAGCGCGACGGGCTTCTCGAAGGGGTCGGTGGCGGCGATCGAGACCGAGTGGGCGTGACCGAGGGAGTCGGCCTATCGCACTCGATGGAGTGAATGCTAATGGGCGCCGCATTGGGGGAGACCCATTGGTAGCCGAACGAGTGCGACTGACCCGCACGTATGCCTCCGTTGCCCTCGACCCAGCTTGGGAGGTCGTACAGTTGAGAGGATCCCTGGCGGTCCATATTCCAGAAGGAGCGAATGTTCCCGTCGATGAATAGGGTGAGGGACTCGATACGATAGGACCCTGCCGTGATGGTCACTTCCCACTGCGTCCAGCCTCCCCACCATGAATTGGTCATTCGTTGGGTGATCGTCGCCT
Organism: Acanthamoeba culbertsoni; assembly: GCA_000826265.1. Taxonomy (NCBI): domain Eukaryota; phylum Discosea; order Longamoebia; family Acanthamoebidae; genus Acanthamoeba; species Acanthamoeba culbertsoni. The sequence continues at coordinate 41,313 of CDFF01071978.1, forward strand.
GACACGCTCCCGAGGAATCGCCCGGAGGGGTGATGGACGGGGTGACGCTCACGGGAGGCGAGCGGGAAGGCGTGGACGATCTGGACGGGCTCCTCGAAGGGCTCCGAGACGGCGAGCGCGAGGGCGTCGGCGAGCGCGTCGGCGAGCGGGTGGGCGATCGGGAGGGAGAAGCCCCTCTAGAAGGCGAGGCCGGTGGCGATCTCGAGGGAGTGGCCGATCGAGTCGGCGACCTGGAGGGCGACCGTGTCGGGGTCTGTGACGGTAACCGGCAGGAGCAGGTCGCGTCGAGCCAGACAGCGCCTGGGTTGGCCAGGCACGCCGTCTCCGCGGCGGACGGCACACAGTTGAAGCGAGCCCCCTGCCTGGTACACAACCTGCACCCAGTGCACTACGACCACAACATCAACCCCCGTCTATCAGCCTCACGCCAATCAGGAGAGAGCAGAGAGCAGAGAGCAGAGAGCAGAGAGCAGAGAGCAGAGAGCAGAGGGCAGAGAGCAGAGAGAGCAGAGAGAGGTGTCACTCACGAACCATGGACTGATTCGCCGAAAATATTTCGAGGTTGTTGCTGCACCTGCACACCTCGCACGTGCCCAACACGGGAGCGCTGGGACAGTCCTGGTTTGCCGGGCAGATGTTGAGCAGGCAGTTGCCCGGTCGGCGCACGGGGGTGAGGATGGTGTTCAGGTAGGCCCGCCGGCCGTTGTACTGCGCCGCGGTCTCCACTCGGCCGCTTTGCGTTGAGGAGCTCCCGCCCTGGTTGTAGGCGATCCACCAGCTGTGTGCTCCGAAGTACCACACCTTGTTGATTGAACGCAAACGTGTATGTGTGCGTGTGTGTTCGGTGAGAACGTAGTTGCCGCCACAATAAGGAAAAGGATTGCGTCCGTCGTACCATGCCGCCCACGTTGTCGTCGTTCACCTTGGCGCCGGCGATGATGGCCGCAGTGCGGTTGTTGGGAAGAAGCTGGCCATTGCATCCGTTGGGTCCATAGCAGCTGCTGGTCTTTTGGATCTGGGTGGCACGGAAGTCGGCCCCGGTGAGGCCGTTCTCCGCAAGGAAGTGACCGTGGTTCTTGAAGAGATCTACATGGGGCGTGCCCCGTCAATGACAAATGGCATGGTTCTCTCTGTAGGCAACAGAGCACGGACGTGCCTTTCTGGTTTCCCGCGCCCAGCAGGTAGAACTCGCTGACCGTTCCGGGTTCGTCACCAGATAAACCGCCCACGAACTGCACCACCGGCAGATCGGGATAGGGCAAAACGACGTTGTTGGATCTGCTGACGCCTCCGAATTCGTTGAACTCGTTGCCCAGGGGGCGGACACCCGCCTTGGAGAGGAAGGCGCCCTCAACGCCCGCCTCGCTTCTGTACTGCGACGCCCAGTTCGAGTTCTCGTAACTTCCCACACCTGGTTTTGTTTTTGTTGTGTTTTGTTTTGTTTTGTTTTGTTTTGATTTTTTTTTTTTTGAGTATGCCTCATTTGCGAAAAGCACAAAAGGCGGAGATTCGTTACCGGCGCACTGCGCGATGAAATTACCGCCACTGGCAATGAACCTCTCGAGAGCGGCCTTGTACTGTGGTACGGACGCCAAACAGCGAGGGCAGGACGACGTCGTAGAAGCGTACACCACGTGCGGCTCCGAGAAGAGCGTCGCGCAGGTACTCGAGTCGAATGCCTTTGTGCGTTGATGTGTGTGTGTGTGTGTGTGTGTTGGTGTGTGGGACGCCCATGAGCCTCACAAGTCCCAGGTTGGAAGAGAAACAGCACCGTTACCTGAATTGCGGAGCTGCTGTCGACGAGGATATAGTGTGTGCCTTCAATTAACCCTGCCGCCTTGAGAATCTCCGGATGATGCTGCCAGTCGAACACGTCGCCGCTTACTGTCGACACTGCGACATAGGGCTGGCGGCGGGTGGTCAGTTCCGCGTTGGTGTCGCTCGAGCAGGATCACATGAGGGAAGGGGCAGGGAACAAGCCGCCAAAGAAGTACCTTGTGGTTGAGGACGTGTCGAACGTCCACCGTAATGGCTTCATTCGTTCTGTAGATTACAATGGATTTGGCCTTTCCGTTTCCGTTGGTCGCGCTCTTCCTGTTCGCGATTTGAAGAGGAGGAGGGAAGGGTGTGCTCATGTTAAGGGGGAACTGGCCGAAGAGAGCGCTAAATGGTAACCAAAAAAAAAGAAAAGAAAAGAGAAAAGAAAAGAAAAACGAGGCGACGCTACGAACATTTCGTCGAGGACGTCCAGCGCACGCGAGGCCAAGTACTGAGGAATGATCATGGGACCTCCGCGGAAAGCGTTGTTGGCCGACGAAAGCGAACCCCACGCGGAGTAGGAGCCACTCGGGTGAATCTGGAGGTTAGGGAGCGCCATTCGACAGGGTCAGAGCCTCCTTGTGGACGAGACTTTAGTGGCTCAAATACGCACCCGTTGGGAGGAACAAGTGAAGTCAACCTCGTCGTGAGCCTTGTTGGATTTAATTACCCAGTATACGGGGATGTTGGAATGAAGGAGGCGAACAATGTATCCTGCCGGCGGCCAATAGTGGCGAGTCAAGACCAAATTTTGATGTGAGGTCAATATGGGAGAGCGCAGCGCGCACCGTATACGAAAAGGTTGAAAAGGCCTGCTACTGTAGCTTGTCCAGTTGACTTGGGGTCAGAGACGGATTCTATCTGCCTGTCACCCATATCGATGATGAGAGAGCCAGCAGGGAATTGAGCCAGTGTCGGAGTTCGCGGGCCGTCCTCGATAGGCAGATCGGCCCATGGCGCCACGGAAGGAGTGAACAAGAAGGAGAGAAGCAGGAGCCCCGTCCATATGAGCACCGTTGTGCAGGACATGATGGGCGAGTCAAGTCTTCCAGTAGAGTACAAGAGACGTTGTCAAAGAATATATAAATACAACTAGTAAAATAAATACAATCCGCCGCTTGACTGTTCGATTCGAGTCTGGTTCAGGCAAGCCGGGCTTGGACTTGAGCGTGGTGTTATGAAACGGTTACTTTGGGTTGACTTGTGCGAACATAGTGTCAACTTAGGTCCACGCATCTGAGAACTCTCAGACCTAGAATGGTATACCTAATGGGAGTTTTCAACCCAAAATAGGACCTTCGTCTTCCTTTCAAGTAACAGGTGCTTATGGGTGCTGTTGAATGGAATTGAGAAAAATTTCAAATTGTAATAGGTATGTATCATAGCATATCTTAGACAGACCACGCCTGAATGGGGGGCTCTGAACCATTCTTGGTAAGAGAAACATGTCTCGAGAAAAGTGAAGCAGGGAAATCCTATGATCCTAAATGAGTGGGCATACGTTGCAGTGTAACTCATTGCCAAGACTGGCCGTGTGTAGGCGCACGGCTTAAGTATTCCTCGGTCGAAGCGAGTGACCCCTTAAGTTTTGTCACAACTTTCAAGGGGAGCATTAACACTTAAACTGCATTATTCTTACTTATTTATTCTATTTCTCCGAGAGTGAGAAGAATGGCACCAATGCTTTGGGTCTTGTGAAGTCTCCGGGTTGCCCTCCCCGCATTCTATTGTAGTAATACTGAGAATTCACTTCGACATCAATTGACAATTTGTATCCGATTATCGACGGGTTGGGGAAACGTGGTACTTGCGCGTCCTTTTCCGTGAGGACCGTTGGCAGAACTGTGGGTTATCGGGCGAACAAACAAAGGGTTTTAAGCCTTAAGACTTTTTGAGTGTAGTGGCAATGTGCCAAGGAAAAATTTTGAACCGTGCGTCACACAACGTGCGTGGCAGACCCTGCTCAGCAACGTATGACGGGAAGAGGGGGAAAAGATTCAGACTGGTCAAGCATGAAGGTAAGCCAACCGCCTCAAGGTGGCGCAGGTTTTTGGAATAGGAATAGGAAATACAAAAAAAAAGGAATCATAATTAAAAAAAATATTACCTGTGAAAACGCTTCCCAGAGGCTTGCGGAATTAATCGGTTATTACCCCCTTCGATCCGCCGTTGCCCATGCCAGCAGGAAAGTTGCACTTACAACCCGGGTAGCGATTGCCTTTCTCCTGAGGGTGTAGGAGAATGACTGTTTTCTCCCGCACACAAGAGGACGTCCTAAATGGAATGGTTGCTGTGGGCGGCTTCCTTTCCGTCTTGGGCTGTCTCTTCATCGTCCTCTCGGCCCTCTATTTTCGCAAGCTGCGCCACAGCTACTGGCGTGCTGTCATGCTTCTTGCCCTTTGGGACGGTTTGACCGCGGCTACCTTTGTAAAACTTTCCCCTCGCCTGGAAAACTTTCTCCAAACCACTTAACTCTTTACGCTCAGGTGATGAGCGCTTTCCCAATGCTGATGCGGTGGGATGTCTTTGGGATGGCCGCCTGTCAACTGCAAGGTTTCACTTCCCCTTTACCCCCAGAAGCCCATTGTTTTTTGTATATTAATAAAACAATACGTCCCAGGCGTTCTCCTAGAATTGTTCGTCGAACTTTCCAATTCTTACACATTCTACGTCGCCTTCGTTCTCTACCTCATCGTGGTCAGACGAAAAGAGGTCCGCTTTTGGCCCGGAAAAGACTGTTAGCTTAGCAACAACCAGACTTATTGTTGGTTGTGGTTAAGGTGAGCGGACTCTTCGAAATCCTATACTTCGCCTTCGTGGCCTCTGCGGCTACCACAATGGCACTTATTCCGCTCTATGAAGTCAATGGAATTCGCTATACTCCCGGAGGTAATAGATTTCTATTACCTGATATTTCGAACAGTCTGTTGTGGTATTTTGTTTATCAGCACCAATGTCCGCCTACAATAGTGGGATGGTGCTGGATTCCTGCTACCCCTCGCTATGGTCGCTTCGTGATGAACTATATCTGGGTCTGGACAGCTATCCTGTCCATTATCTTACTCTATTTTCTCATCCTACGCCAAATAAGAACCGGTACCCAATTTCAGTTTTATTTATTTATTCATTTCTTGAGGAATTAATTATGATACATAGGCAATTATAGTGCGTTAACAAAATGAATCCTTAGAAATGAAGGGAGAAAAGATCAATGTACCACTGTCGGAGATCGCTACGGGCAGGTTAATTGACCGTCGCTCTTTGCATACCAGGCAGCTTTTCCTCTATCCGCTCCTCTATATAGTCCTCTGGACTCCCGCTACCATCAACAGGTAATATCTTTTTCATTGCATTTCATTTGTTATCTTTTTAAAAGCTGTTCACCACGTTTACCTTCTCGGATCAAAAAAAAACCAAACAAACAAACAAACAAACAAACAAAACCAAACCAAACAAAACAAAGAGTAATGGAATCGCAGGACGTTGAGTTCTATTTCATGAGCTTGCTCGAGGCGTGCCTGATTCCTCTGCAGGGATTCCTCAACACATGCATCTACCTCTTCACTTCGGGCATCTACCGCGATATTCTCCACTCCTTCGACCGAAGGCGTGTCCTTCGAAGCCTCTACGCGTCCAGCGTGAGCGAGTTTCCTGCTCATCCCTTCAGCGACACCGGCTCGGACCCAGATTTTGACGACAGCAGTACTGCCGCTCCAATCTCGTGTGGAGAGAGTAATAGTCACTCACCAATGACTCTCCACGCAGTCTATGATACATCCAAGGAGAGCTTTCTATCCTTCATGGGCCGATGAGTGGCCGTTCTGGAATGTTACAGTGGACGCACTGAATGTGGCCAGGTTTACTGTTCGAGTTTTTGAATTTAAACGGGTAAGTTCGTACTGTTTTCCTCGAGTTCCCTCCTTTGAGAACCTATACGGTGAGTTTATTCTTTTTGGTCGACGAGCAACCGCTGAAGGACGGAGATCCTTCCGGCTGTAGACGGAACGCTTTGCTATCCATTCTGTCTACAACAAGCGCGCCCGAGCACTGGCACAAGTTTCTCGATGATGCGAGCGCATCCTTCTTCGTTCTTTCTTCTCGCCTTAGGCGTCTTGTTCTTCTTTAGCAACGCTTTTTGGGTCCAAGGCCAATGCGCCCTCGCGCCTTCCGTGACAACCGCCGAATGGCATTCGCCCTCCACATGGATCGGCTGCTGCGCAAGGCCGCCAGAATTGGGCCAGTCAACCAACGGAGGAGGTAAGGAAGGGGGTTGAAATAACAACCGCGTATCATAAGGCGAGCTAAGTCAGCCACAGAGAGCGACTCCACGAATCAACTGACTGCCCACCGCGGAGAGGGTGTGTCCTGCTCGAGGGGCAGGAATGGCGCCTGAAAATTCCAACAGCGAGAGGGATACGAAGGCGCCGGCCTCCACTGTTATGAAGACGCCTTCTCGTGCTTCTGCTGCCCTGATACTCAACGAGGGCCAGCTGAAACATGCCGGCGACTTGATCACCGGAACTTCGGACACTCAGAGTATGCCTATGGTAGCTCTTGTCTCTCCATTCTCATAGCATCTCACCGCGCATTGCGGAACGGCAAGCGAACTGAGACGAATCTCGAGGTGGCCAGTCCGTCCGTCGCTAGACAGCCACCAAAGACGATGAGGTTAACCCAAAAAAACACAGGTCGAGAAGAGAAGGGAATCCTTGTCGCCTTGGGGACATGGGATGCATAGTCTGCTTCCACCTCCTCAGGACCAATCTCCGATCTATGGTGCAATAAAGCTGACACAGGGCAGCCTCATCCTCGAGTCAGGTTCCGCTAAGCAGGACGGAGCCTTTGGCTCCATCACCTGGTCTGGGCCTCTACAGCTTCTGGTCGAGGGTACATACCATCTTCCCCCTTCAGCGGGCGGCGTTGACAAGGTGATGTGATAGTGAAGACCGGCAACGTCCAGAGCGGGAACGCTACGGGCACACAGCCGTCCAGCGGCTCCATCGACCTCAACCTCTCTGGCCAGCACTGGGTGGTGTCCCAATCCGAGAACGAATAAAGCGAACGGGAGGGAGCAGAAGGAGACAGGCTGTCGTGGGAGAGATCCTGGATAGGGCGAGCGAGTCCATCACACACACCAAACGAGCCATCCGCCTCCCTTACGCTGCAGCTGCGCTCTCATCTGGACAAATAACAACCGCCACTTGTGGAGCTATTCAATATACCATGTTGAAATAGGTGCAATTCTAACTCTTGTGTGCCAAGAGTGCCAAGAGCCCACGATTTTTGTGGGGCTTCACTCGATCCTGGGACATCCATTGCTGCGCAGCCATTCAAGCACATCGCCATGGTCTGCTTCTTCTGCAGCTAGCCAGGTGCGCTGATCCCAGGGACATTCATTGGCGCGCGCCCATTGCAGCACTTCGAGATGGCCTTCATCTGCTGCTTCATAACAGGTGCGCTCGTCCCAGGGACACCCATTGGCGCGCGCCCATTGCACCACTTCGAGATGGCCTCCTCGTGCTGCCCCTGCACAGGTTTTCTCGTCCCAGGGACATCCGTTGGTGCGCGCCCATTGCAGCACTTCGAGATAACCTCCTTGTGCTGCTGCTGAGCAGGTGTCCTCATCCCAAGGGCTTCCGTTGGCGCGCGCCCATTGCAGCACCTCGAGATGGCCTCCTCGCGCTGCTTCAGAACAGGTGCGCTCGTCCCAGGGACATGCGTTGGCGCGCGCCCATTGCACCACTTCGAGATTGCCTCCCTCTGCTGCCATGGAGCAGGTGCGCTCGTCCCAGGGACACCCATTGGCACGCGCCCATTGCAGCACTTCGAGATAGCCTCCCTCTGCTGCCATGGAGCAGGTGTCCTCATCCCAGGGGCATCCATTGGTGTGCGCCCATTGCAGCACTTCAAAATGGCCTCCTTCTGCTGCACAAGCACAGGTGTACTCGTCCCAGGGACATCCGTTGGCGCGCGCCCATTGCACCACTTCGAGATGATCTGCTCGTGCTGCCATGTCACAGGTGGACTTATCCCAGGGACATCCGTGGGCGCGCGCCCATTGCAGCATTGCCAGATGGCCTCCATACGCTGCCCAGGAGCAGGTGCGCTTGTCCCAGGGACAGTTGTTTGCACGAGCCCATTGTAACACTTCGAGCTGGCCTCCCTCTGCTGCCCAAGCGCAGGTCTCCTCATCCCAGGGACATCCGTTGGCGCGCGCCCATTGTATCACGTCAAGGTGACCTGCTCGTGCTGCCCAAGAGCAGGTGTTCTGGTCCCAGGGACATCGGTTGGCACGCGCCCATTGCACCACTTCGAGATGGCCCCCTTTTGCCGCAGCAGCACAGGTCACTTCGTCCCAGGGACATCCGTTGGCGCGCGCCCATTGCACCACTTCAAGATAGCCGCCTTCTGCTGCTGCTGAACTGGTGTTCCCGTCCCAGGGACATCCGTTGGCGTGCGCCCATTGCACCACTTCGAGATGGCCTCCTCGTGCAGCGGCTGAGCAGGTGTCCTCATCCCAGGGGCATCCGTTTGCGCGAGCCCATTGCAAGAGGGCAAGGAGGCCTTGTCGGGAAACGAGAGAACAAAACTCGCCAGGCGCCTTGGTCTCCGAGATGGCACGAGACTGAATGAGAAGCCCATTCCAGCGGCGGCACACAAAACGGCACGGTGGGACGGAGAGGCCGTCGACGTGAGCGAGGATCATGTTGACTAGTTCATGGTCCAGTTGCTCAATACTATTTATGGTGGTGGCAAGCAGTGTTGAGGATGAGGAAGCAAGTTGTTGAGGCGAGGACCTAAGGTGACCAATTGAAGACTGTTCTTCTTGGGGTCGCTTTCTTTTGTTGGTGTTGGCTTTGTACATCTTATGCTGGGGCTAGCCCCAGAGGTAAATAATTCTTCATTTCTCCGATTTTCAATTAAATTATTAAACGCTGACACGCCGGGGTAATCCAGCTTAGCACATTTCCTTCTGGAGAGAGACAAGCCAGAGCCAATGATGTGTTCTCGTCTTTGGTGGTGCGACACTCGCATTACCTACAACAAAAACAAAAACAAAAAAAAAAACAAAAACAAAAACAAAAACAAAAACCTATGGAAAAAGTTTGGATGCCAACCTAAAAGTCTGCTTTAGTAACAGCCATTAAATAGTGGAGATGTTTATTCCATATGCGAGGCACCAAAGCCCTCAAGATAGGCTTCCAAGTTGTATCTCAAATTCTTCTCCCTCACCATTCGCCTTCGCCCATCCAGGTATGCCATTGCCTCTGTTATGTCAAATATTGGATTCGACTACACGTCAGCAAACGGATTGCACTCACAAAATTGATAAATATTCCTTAATAATACCTGAATAAGCGTTGGGCACAACCCGTCGCCTATTGGCTCCACACTTAAAGTTAAAATGGAACACATTGCTTATGGCCAAGTCCTCACCGAAGCTGCCCACACTGGCGTGTACACGCACTTGAACCAGCGGGTACTTCGCCTCCTCGTCCAACTGTTGCCCTTTCGACAAAAATTCACCCGATTCATACTCGAGCGCACTCTGGGAGGTATAGACCACTTGAGACTCGAGCACAAGGACCGAACCTTCATAGAACAAAGCAGGTAAAGTTTCCGCGAAATTTCTAGAAAAGTTACAAAAAATAATGTACGTTACCAATGTGAACAGGTCGAAGGAACGATACGTCGTCCATGGACAAAAAAGTAGGCATCGAACCCGTAAACAGCCCTAAATCAATTTGGGTCTTAGAATATTTCTCTCTCTCTCTCTCTCTATATATATATATATATAAATTGAAAAAAAAAACAAAAAAAACAACAAAGGAGACATACCGCAGGTGACATGCGCTAACTCGAAAGCCTGACGCATGAGAAACCCACCAAAGATGTTTCCGTGAATGTTGCGATTCTGCGGATCAAGAGGATCGAGGTAGGTGTCAATGTTAACTACTCATGCGCCAGAAACACATGTCATGTGCTCGACTACCTGTGGATGGGTCCACTGAGTTGAGGAGTGGCGAGTGTTCGCCATCGGCACTTCGTTCGGCCGCAAGTGTTTTCCAACTCCTGAGCATTTTTTTTTTTTTGGAAATTATTAACATGACAGAAAGGAAAACATAGTGCCATGTTCATGTTACCACAAATATCCTAAGAAAATTGCAGGAGTAATAATTGTATTCAATTTGTACCATCGTTCATTTGACGCGCAAACATATCATGGATGATGCGTATTTCTTCACTTTTCGGCGGCTGTATAAGGAGTGAAGTTGCTGCCGCCTCTTTCCTTAAGGATTGATGCCGAATGAAGGTTGAAGTAATTAAATCAACAAATACCCTATTTCGTATCTTCTTTCTAGGAAAAAATGTTAAACAATGTATCTCACCTGCGGGCGGCATTAAGCGCGCCTTGCTCATAGTGGCGCTTTTCCACAGGCGAAATTGGCTCGAGAGGCGGGATCGGGTAGGCCTCATTGGCGCGCTGCCGTCTTGCCACCATCACAAAGTGAGCCACAATGTGTGGCTTCATCTCTGAGTGCGGGAAATGTTGTGTAATTCCCATAAAAAATGATTTTCGCCTGAACAGATGAGGTAATGCATGATATATACCTTCTTTTCCGCTGGCATCCCTGCCTATAGAAGAGACCTCGACTCGTACTTCACTGGACGATCTACCGGTCCACGTAGTCATGCCTCCAGGTGAAAAAGAACAACAAATATTGCAACTATCTTAATAATGACGATTAAAATGTGAATAATAAAAGAGGTACAGACCTCGCAGCTGAAGGTCACGGTCAATGCTGATGGGATTCAGTAGGGTGATGCGATCGCATGAAGCGGTTACTATGGTGGGTATTTCCACACCTTCCCTCCTTCGTTCTTCCAGCTGCCCCACGCGAGGCGTGCCAAGAGCGTGCGCATAGCTCACCCGGGCTGAAGGGAGGCCGTGACTTGTAAGAAAAGGGGCCACAAGCAAACAAGGGGCCAGGGTACCGGCGAGTGTGTCAAGTTCTTCAAGAACCATGCCCAACCTTATCTTTCCTGAGCTGTTGACAAAGGAATCCTGCAACTTAGGGTCGGTGCTGAACGGCAGATTCCGTTCAACCAGAGAGTCCCTTGGACGCTTTGGTGACACGACCGTGCTTAATCTTCTTCCTGTGTGCAGGCAAATCAACAATAATCTCGAAAATTTGAACGGAACGTAATTTACCCACAGCTACAAGGGCACTTGGGAGTGTTAGGCATGGCGAGTGGAGTGACACAACAGTAGCCACCGCAGCTCTACGCATGACGAAATACGAAATACGTGAGTACTCACCAGCTGGTCCGCCCCCTCATGTCTAGCGCCAGTTGAAGTTCCGCCAATAGCCCGGCAAGAAAGGAATTTCTACCATTTTCTCGCATCAGCATCTTTGTTCTTTATGCTCCCCACGTGGAAGGTTTACAGCTTGTTGTAAAGATTCTTGGCAAAGTTGAGGGACTCCTGGACCTGCGAGTGCTGCGACTTCACGAGGTTATGCACGTCTGCTGGGAGTTCCTGGAGCTTCTCAGCCTCAGCGAAGTACTTCTCGGCCACTGTTTCGCCATTCACCACTTCGCTCACAATGGCCTTCATCCGGGGATGTAAGCGAAATGAGTTCAACAAAGGGTCACTGTTCAGATACCTTGTCACTTGTGGTAAGAGCCGACTTCAGGTTGACCCACCCCCTGTGCATAGAGCCCAGGGTAGAACCGGACGTTTCAGGAGTCGCTCCCATCCTGAAGTAGCGGTTACGGAGAGAGCAAGGACCTGAGTTTAAAGAGTGATAATACCCTTTCACTTGGTTCTGCAGATCCTGGCTGAATCTTTCTCTCTGCTGAGCATACTCTTGGAAGGTTTGCTTGATGGTGTTGTCCTTGACATGCTGGGCTGCAGTAAGGAAGCCTGCAATGAAAGAGAAAGTACTTAGACCCCTCTCTTAGCAAGCTTATAAGGGAAGCGCTACCCTCTTTGCTGTCCTTGGTTGTTTCTATAAGAGTGTTAAGCGAGTCAATAGGGAAGCTCCCAGTCGTGGCCAGAGCTCTGGCCTGTTGGCCTCGTAGCTGTCTGGGAAGAACGCCGGCTGAGCGAGTAAGCACACGTCGATGCATGGTGGTTTGATATCTGCTGGAGTAGTCTGCGCCCTTATATTGTGCCACATCGTCTTGTGCAGAAGTTTCACAGGAGTAGCGTCATTTCTTCTGCATGTATTTCGTCTGGAACGGCCAAATAGAACGACTGATCAATCCCACCAACACCGATTGACAGCTGAGCGTTGGCTTCGGTTGCGCAGCCAAATCCTACCCATTAATTGCCGACCTAAGTACGACCAAGGAAATGCGCCAAGTCCATAGGAATGCAACCAACCAAAGAGGTAAGGCTTGCGCAATTATTTATCATTATTGGAGGAGCTCTTAGTCAAAATCTCTACCAACAGGTGCAGCGTTGTGGGCTCTTGTGTTAAAACTCCCATAAATATACGGCGGAGGCTCTGTCCCAGAAAGCCTTGTCTCTACAGCTGTTGCCGTTCCAGAGGTCGGCATGCCCTGTTGCATCTGTCCAGCCTTCCACGTCGAACACTATGATACCTCGTTTGCCAGAAGCCGTTGCCTGCGCCCAAAGAAAAATCAGTTAGAAAACAAAATAAAAATTATCAGTCCTCTAAATTATTACTCACCAGGGTCACCTTCTTGGGCGAGCCGAACTTGTCCGTGAGGTACTTCTTCATGGTAGCCACTTTAATGATGTACTTTTGCCCATTCTTGTCCTTATAGTCAGAGGGAATGGTAACGGCATGCCCAGCGCTAAGCAGGCCATGGCTAACGCGGACACAGCAGTAGTTACCAAGCCCTTTAAGGTTACCTCCCAATGTGCGCTCAATATCTGCAGGGGTCATCGCAGTGACAGGGTCGTTCCACATCTTGTTGAAGTCCATGTTTCTGACTGGTTGAATGTTCGAGTATGAGCGCAGGAGACCCTTTCGCAGGTTAAATATTATGCCTCCGTTTTCGCCGGAAACCTGGTTTTCGGGCATTGGTTTCAAGAAATGTTTCCTTTACTCTTTTTACACGGCCGAATAGAAATGACGAAGAAAAAAGAATAATTTGAGCTCACGAAATGAAACGCAGCTTGCCGACGTCCCTCTCTCGCTGTGCCGCTGTGCACCTTCTCCCAAAATATGCTGCGGCCAGCTCCGCATCAATGTACCGTACAAGTCACTCGCAGACCTCACCTGCCGAAATGGAATACAGAAACCTCGGTACCTCAGGGCTGAAGATTTCTGCACTCAGCCTTGGTTCGTGGATAACATTCGGTAGTCAAGTATTTTTCCACATCTTTACTTCATGAATGCACACGACTCTCACTACGGTTCCCCAGATCATGGACGACTCAGCATTCAACATTATGAGCTTGGCTTTCGACTTGGGCATCAGTACGCCTCATTACTCTGAGTTCTCTCCTTTTCTGTCCACTGACCTTTACGTTATTTCTTCCTCCAGACTTCTTTGACAACGCTGAGTCTTACGCTCACGGTGAACAATGTGCTCTCTTTGGTCTCCTCCTCCTTCCATACGCGCTCACCACTCATCGTGTATTGGGTGGGCTTCCAGGACGGTCGGAGCAGGTGATGGGTGATCTCTTGCGTCGCGGCGGTTGGAGAAGGGAGAGCCTCGTCATCTCCACGAAGCTCTTCTGGGGCGAACCCAGTGCTGGCCGTATCTCCCCTAACGACCGAGGTATAGTCAAGCAACTCCTGTCCATCTTGGATGTAAACAAAAGAGTGACCACATATGTGCTACAGGTCTATCACGGAAGCATATCATTGAAGGGTATAAATTCTCTCTCTCTCTCTCTCTCTCTCTATATATATATATATCTGTATAAGCTGCCATATAAAACTGCTGCGGAACAATTACATCAACGAGCCCTGGATAATGAGTTGGTTTGTTAGGATGAACAACTCGTTGAAGAGGCTTGGCTTGGACTACGTAGACCTGGTCTTCTGCCACCGGCCTGACCAGCACACCCCAATCGAGGAGACGGTGCGCGCCATGTCCCACCTCGTGCAGAAGGTATCTTCCGTTCCCTCCTCTCCTTTTCCTTCCGAATCGACGACCGATTTAACCCAAATTTTGATGCGCATTCAGGGTCAAGCCCTCTACTGGGGTACTTCGGAGTGGTCCGCATTGGACATCCTTGATGCCTGGCATATTGCCAAGCGGGAGGGCCTCGTGCCGCCCGTCATGGAGCAACCTGAATATTGTAAACATGTCCTCATTTCCTCGTCTATTTTGTGTTTAGGTGTCGCCACTGACCAAAGTATGAATGGATGAATGTATGAATGCGACAGCAATGCTTGCCCGCGGGAGAGTGGAGAAGGAATACAAACCGCTGTACAGCCGGATTGGCCTGGGCACTACAATCTGGTCTCCCCTCAAGTTTGGGTGCGTTGCAACCGACTCAGACTTTCCGTCGAAACGGAGGGAGGAGAACTGATTGGCTCCTTGTTATAAGGATCCTCACGGGCAAGTATCTGGACCATATTCCTGAAGACAGCCGCGCGGCACAGTCGGCACACGGCAAGAGGCGCATTCAGGCTTTCCTCGATACGCCGGAAGGGCAGACGGCTACGCAAGCAGTGAGACGGCTACAGCCAATAGCGAAGCGCCTTGACTGTTCTTTGGCCCAATTGGCGCTAGCCTGGTGTCTGAAGAACCCACATGTGTCTTCTGTATGCCAAAGCAAACGGGCTGTTGTGTGGCTAGCCAGAATCCAAACTAATACCCATAATGTGTTTCTATTTCGCAAACAGGTGATCACTGGAGCCTCGCGGGTGGAGCAAGTGCGCGAGAACGTCGCCTCGTTGGCCGTGGCGCGGAACCTGGACTCCTCGCTTATGCTGGAGATAGAAGACATTCTCGCTAACAAGCCCGCCGAGGACCACGACTGGCGCATCCGCTGAGAGCCATCATCTGTGCATGATGTTCGGGATTGCACTCGCTGCCGTGCATCGCAGTGACGACAGAAAGGAAAGAAAATACATGTTTTCATTTAGGGGTATTTAATATCCTGTTCTCTTGTTTTCCTCGAAGCCCCCGTCTCTTGTCCCGGTGGTGGTTTATTTTATCAACCAACGTAAGCGTCAACTACAGTTCCAGTTTACTTGTCTCCGCGCAACTGCACCCCACTCGAGATTCAAAAAACAACAACCAAAGGAAGGCATTGATATAAGTGTAAAGTCTTATTAGCATGGATTCGACGGCGTCTTCGTCGTCGGGCTCAGTCACTGAACTGCCAAAAATTGACCTGTTCGTAGAGCGGCTTCACAACGCAGCCTCGCTGGGCGACCTCGCCCAACTCACCCAACTTCTCGCCTCCCTCCTCGACACTGCCCGCCGCGAGCGCGAGCTTTCCGCGTTCCTTGCTTCATCGTCTTCCTCGTCCTTGCCCACTTCCCTCATGTCGCCCGACCAACCGGCCACAGCCATCGGACAGCGCGGCCGTCGGCGACGCGACGTGCGCATCTCGCTCGGTATCGGGCGCGATGACGAGGGTCGCGGCGACTGCTACGACCTCCTCAAGGGCGTCGACGTTTACGGACGCACGGCCCTCCACCAGGCCTGCTACTATGGCCACCTCGATTGCGTGAAGGCGCTGCTCGAGTTCGACGTCGCCCTGCGCGAGCTCATGTTCGCCAATCCGGACCAGCAGCAGACCAACCCCGCTCCCGCTCCCGCTTCCGCCCAGTCCCAGCCGGTTGCCCAGACGCCGGCGGTGCCCATGATCAAGAGGTCGCATTCGCAGCTCAAGAGGTCGTCCTCGAACATGGGCCAGAAGCGCCAAAGGGGCCTCGCCAGGTCGGCCCACGTGTCCATGGCCGTGTCCGGAGGCGGCGGCGTCGCCGGTGGCGTCCTTACGGGCGTCGCGGAGACCCTCAGCGCCAAGTCCGGCGAGCGGGACGAGGCCGCCGCCGCTGCCGCTGCCGCTGCCGCCGCCGAGCCACAGCAGGACGACGAGAAGGAGGACGAGCTGCAGTACGACGTCGAGGGCACGGGCATGCAGCGGCGGCGATTGATCGACACAGCCGACCGGTATTTCATGTTGCCCATCATGCTGGCCATATGCTGCAACCACGTCGAGTGTGTGCGCCTGTTGCTGTCTCACGATCCGAAACTCGACCTCCTCGCACCTCAGGTTGGCATTATTTATTTTATTTTATTTTATTTTATTTTATTTTATTTATATTTCTTGTTAAGGTTTGGTTTGAGCTATTCGCTAACAATTAATTTAATAATAATAATAATAATAATAATAATCCTAAGAAATCTGCGCATGCGGATCGATACCCGTGGAATGGCTTTACTAGAGAGATGCCAAGCATTTTGCTCGAGGACTTTTATAACGTCTCATTTTCTGGCGACACTCTCGAGGTGTGCTTGATTTTTCTTGGAAAAGCGAACCGGAAAACCACTGGGGTATCTAAAACGTGTCGCAGATATTCAATGGCACGACCGACTTCGGAAGCGCCCGGGCCTCGTGGGGCGTGCATCGGGAGGACGGCCGCTGGTATTACGAGGTCGAGCTGCTGACCTGCGGTCTCGCCCAAATCGGCTGGGCCGCCGCTCAGTGTGTTTTCACGGTACCATCCTCTTCCCCCTCCCCCCTTGATAATATAAGTATATTACTATATATATAGAAAACTTAATTTAATGTAATCTTTTTAAATTAATATTAATGTTAAAATTATTATTATAATGATTGGATCTCGTGGTAGGCAACGTCGGGTGTCGGTGATAATGCGGCCTCGTATGCGTATGACGGTCTCAGATGCCGCGCATGGCACGACGGCAGAAAAAGTCCCTATGGTCAACGCTGGAAAGCCGGTGGTAAAATGAAAAATATAATAATATATATATATATATATATTTTAAAAAACAATTACATGTATAATACAGAAATCTCTATTATGGCATAATACAGAAAATTTATCCTTAATTCTTGACAACCAAAACAGATATCGTTGGGTGCGAACTTGATCGGTCCAATGATCAGATCAGCTTCTATCTTAACGGCGTTCCGCTCGGCGTGGCCTTCTCCAAGATTGATGACAACATGAAACTCTTCCCCGCTGTCAGGTATGGTGTTTTTAACCCCCATAATAATAATAATAATAATAATAATAATAATAATAATAATAATAATAATAATAATAATAATAATAATAATAATAATAAGTATGAAAATATATATAGTAGCATACAACACCATCTTATTTTCCCGTCCAACGTTGCTTGATTCGTTCCCAGTATCGATGGCGACGGGCGATGCCGACTAAATTTCGGGGCAAGAGGCGGCCATGGATTCAAGTACATGCCCGAAGGCTGCAAATCGCTCTACGAACTCATCACCGAACAACAAGAGCAGCTCAATGATTGGAAGCTGCGTTATCTTCACGGAACTTTCGGCAACCAATGCCCGCTCAGTAAGTGAATGAATAATTGATACTAGCTATTACATATTTATTTATTTATTTATAGGAATATATATATATATAGAGAGAGAGAGAGGGATATACTCGCACACACAGAAACTAATACATACATGATAACAGAAGTGTCTGCTTTCTCGGCTATGGGTAACCAGCGATTGCTTCTGCCTGTCCACTGGGCCGTGTTGCATGGCAACGGTTCGGAGTTATTTGATATACTCCTCAACGAAGCGCCCAATGAGGCAGCTCGTGAAGCGCAACTGCGCATGCTTGTGGGCGGGGATGGCTTTCGGAACAGCATGCCCGTTCCGCACATGGCCGCCATGTGCAACAACGTGGCCGTCCTGCGCTGGTGTATCGAGCACAGCGCGGCATGGAACCGCGAAAAACATAAGAAAACTGCGGGAAAGAAGGGAAAGGACGCTTTGGCGTTACCTTTTGAGGATGTCGGCAATATGCGGGACAGGAAGGGGTTCACCCCTCTTCATTGGGCCGCGGTCAGGGGCCATCTCGAGGCCGTGCGGCTATTGGTCGAGGAGGCCCACGCCAGGCCGGACGCCGTCGCATGCGCGGCGGACGGCAATGCGAAGAACAAACACCACCACGGCGTCCTCGTCGGGTACACGGCGCTGCACGCGGCGTGCGCGCACGGCGCGAAGGACGTGGTGGACTACCTGTGGCAGTGGTGGCTCACCGAAAAACCGCAGAAACGCGGGTTCCGCGGCACGTCGTCCCCCTCCCTGCCAGTGGACGAGGAGGGCCGCACGCCCCTTAGTTACGCGCTGGTGAGCCTGCATACCGACCTCGTACGCCACCTCGTCTCTCCCGCGGTCGTGGAGAGAGAGGAGGAGGAGGGGCATAAGTCGTCACATTCCGAGAATGCCGATTCTGCGGATGCCGCCGCCTCGCCGGCGGCGAAGCGCGTCGAGCCGGGCCTGGCCTGGAGCATCTCCGTCAAGATGGCGGACAAGACCACGCTGCTTATGATTGCCGCGTCCGCCGGGATGGCGGACATCGCACGCATACTGATCGACGAGGTGACGCGGAGGGACCGACGCAAGCTGGCCGCCTTCGTCAACCAGCGCAGGCTGGACGGATGCCAGGCATTGCATCTCGCGTGCCAGTTCGGTTCGGTCGAAATTGTCGACATGCTACTGTCGCTGAAAGACGAAGAGGGTATGCGTTTCGGAGATATTTCACAGAATAATCAGGATATGCCGCTCAAACCCCGTTATTTTTACCAGGTATGCCATTGGTCGATCCTGACTCACCAGACAACGAGGGCGTTTTGCCAATCTTCTATGCCTGCATCAGTTCAGCAGACTGTGTTGCTAGGGTACTATTATATAGGCATGTTTCGTCCAAATTTCATTAAATTATTCAATCACACGATCCGATTTCAGCTATTGGCCGCAGGAGCCTCAGTGGAGATGAACAACGGCAAGACCATATTGCACGTGAGCGCCGGAATGAGTACTATCTATGGAGCTCCATTAAGGGTTGCTATGTAACCTCCCATATAACCCTCAATTTTGCCACAGCCGGTATCGTGGAAGTCGTGGAGATGTTGCTGGAAAAGTGGAAAGCCAACGAGTGGGGACTCAAGGACAAGCTGGACCTCAACCAGGAGGACGGCATGGCTCAGGGAGCCACTGCCCTCTTCTCGGCTGCCATCTGCGCGGCCACAACGGCCAATCGCATCGTTCGTCTACTGTCACAACTTAATTATTATTTTTCATTAAATATTCAATACTAGTAGACAGATAAAGCTTACATTTTTCCTCCCAATAAAACAGGTCTCCCTTCTACTTGACGCCGGAATCGACCCTAACAAGCGTCTTTATAACGGTAACTTTTCAGCGAATCACTTCTTGCCGCAATGCCTGCCCCTATTTTTCTGACATTTTCCTCAATATTATTTTTCTTCAATTGTAGACGACTCGTCCATGTTGCTCCACGCGGTCCGCGCGGGAAATACTAAAGTGATAGACGAGTTACTTCTGCGAAATTTCGACCTCAACGAGGCGGACAGCTTCGGCGCCACGCCGATCACCGCAGCCCTCGTGCGTCCGTACGTCGGCCTCGGTGTCTCCCTCTCCTGTTGTTGTAATCGCCTCTTCTCTCTGATCCGCCCTCGTCATATGTATATATATATATTCCGGATAGACTTTCTTTCTTGGCCACCAATGGGCGGTCGCCTCTGCTGCGCCTGCTCGAGGCCGGCGCGAAGGTCAAGTGGGGCGCCACTCCGCTGGTGGGCGTCGAAACCGGGTCGGGCAACGTGAGCAGAGCGGAGCTCATCAAGGCCGGCCACACAACCACGAACTTCGACCTCGGGAAAGAGAACAGGCTGATCGTGATTGGCGGTCACTTTAACGGCAAGCATCCGCCAGGTATACGAGAAATTTCCATGAATTGCGAGCAAAGAAGCTGACGCATATATATATATATAAAAACGAACACAACAGGAGTTTATATGTTAGTGAACAGTCGAACTTGGGACCCAACCTATTTCGACCTAGTATGTCAGCTCTATCTTGATGAACTGTTGCATTGTAACGTATGGCGTATCCTATATCATATCATATCAGGCTGGCCAGTTAGTGCACCGACGGCGACACACAGCGACTCTGGTCGGCGACACAATTGTTCTCTTCGGCGGAAATCGCTTCACACCCGAGCCACGGATGCATTTCAACGATGTTTTCCTTATTCGCGCCCATGAGTAGAACCTTCACAACGCTCACCTTTTTATACCTATCCCTAACTTGCAACCACTTTCCATATTTAGCCTTGCCGTGTTCAAGCCGCTTGTCTTTGGTGAACCACCAGCTGCACGAGAAAATCACACTGCAACATTGGTGGGGCGCAAGATCTACTTTATCTACGGTTGCAGCTCATCGGCCTTCATGGACGACGTGGTTGTATTGGACATGGACACCCTGGAATGGCAATACCCCGAAATCGATTCCACCAATCAGCCCTCGCCTCGCTTCGGCCACAGTGCCACTCTCGTCAACGGCCACGAGATATGGTCCGCTCTTCCGTTCTCTTTGTCCTCGTTTTCTTTTTCTTTTCTCTCATTTTCTTTTTCGTTCTCTTCGTCCTTTTTTTCGTTTTCGTTCTTTGCTCTTCGCGACTCCTTCCTCTTACATACATGTTTGTGACACAAACAAACAAACAAACAAACAAACAAACAAACAAACAAACAAACAAACAAACAAACAAACAAACAAACAAACAAACAAACAAACAAACAAACAAACACAAAGGGTGTATGGAGGCTTCGATCGTGTGGTGAATGTGGCCATGCGCACCCACCTCGTCCCTTCGGACCCCAACTGGCACGTATTGGACACCAAGTCGTTGACCTGGCGCACCATCAAGGCCACCGTACCTCAGCAGCCCCCATCCATGAACTCTTTAGCGAATCTATCTAAATTCCCATGGAAATCTCGCAGTCAAAAACAGGAAAGTTACCCGCTCCGCGGTCCCTGCACTCGGCCACGCTGGTCGGGGACGAGATCTACGTTTATGGAGGCGAGACCGGCCAAGAGCTCAACGAACTGTGGATCTTCAACACGGTGACCCACGAGTGGAGGCAGCAAGAGGTGATCAAAGAGTTCCCCGGAACCGGACTCACCCAACACACGTGCAACCTTGTCGACGGAAACCAACTGATGATTTACGGAGGCGAGACCGGAGTTATCGTCCGCGACGACCTCTCTTGCATCGAAACAGGTAAATGCACATTCCTTTTTTCCTTTTTTCCTTTTTTCCTTGTTTTTTTTAATGTCTACACAGATGTCCATTCATTCCAATCATTCCAATCATTCATTCACAGGTGTGCTTTCGCCACACGCGGCCGATATGGACAAAATTTGGCGCGAACGCGACGAGACGGGAGACGTGGAAATCGTTCTGCCCTCCGGCGACATCGTATTGGGCCATCGCATCATTTTGTTTTCGCTGTCCGTCTTTTTCCGCCGACTTCTCACTTCCCGTCCGCCCGCCCTTCGCAACGTACCCAACAATAATTCCGAAATATTTGACATCCAACCTTTTTATTGATTTTGTTTTATTTTATTTTATTTTGTTTTTGGTGAATTGTAGTCCTGCTCACAAATCGGCGGATAATCAGGCCAAAGGAAGGAAAGAGAGGATCGAATTGGATTGTACGGTGAGCAAGGATCATCTCGAGATCATCATGCGGTTCATTTACACCCAACACATCGATGTCGACAACATTCCAGGCCTTCCTCCTGTCGGTTCCTATGTAACATACCTGGATAGTCCTTTGTTTTCTCTCTTTGTTGGTTCGTGATTTTCATGAAAACTCCGTGAAAAATCTAGTGCACGGCCAATCAGTACGTCAAGGAGCTGCTCGCTGCTGCCAATATGTTGATCGAGGAGCGCGTGGGCCTGTTTGCCGCCCGACTGATGCGCCTATCCGGTCCGGATGTCGATACGCTCCACATGGAGTCTCCAAACTTGCTTCGCTTCGTCAACAACATCGTAACTTCTTTTTCTTTTTCTTTTTCTTTTTCTTTACGATTTCTCATTTATTCGTAAAAAAACCCCGAAAAATCAGGAATACAGCGACGTGCGTCTGGTATGCGAGGGAAAAATCATCAACACTCACAAAGTGATTCTGTCTCGCTGTCCTTATTTCGAGGCCATGCTTCGCATGTCTTTCCTTCCTTCCTACGGCTTTTCCGTGCGCTTTGCCGCGTCTATTTTTCCTCCATTTCCTCATTCCCGCGGCTTTTCCTCATCGAAATTCTCTATTTCTCCCGCCAGATGGATACGCGTGAGGATGAAGATGGTGGTGGCGATGATGACGTGGACGAATTGGTGATCACCGACACGACCTACGACGTGCTGATGGTCATCATGTTCTACCTCTACGATCACGCCGCGTGGGCGGGACCCATGCTCACCGAGGAGAACGTGGTGGACATCCTCATCATGGCCGAGAAGTACGGCCTCGATCATCTCAAGACCCTTTGCGAGCGCTTCATCATCACTGCGATCGAGGTTTTTTTTTCTTCTCTCTCTCCTCACTTTCGTTTTTCCTTCCCCCCCTCCCCGCCCTATTTTCTTTTCCTTTTTTTTTTGTGCTCACTCCCAACTTGTCGACAATCTGTGTTGGGAACAGGAGGCCAACATGGCGTATTTCCTGCAAGTGGGCGACGCGTACCATGCGCCGCTGTTGAAGGCCTACTGCCTGGACTACCTCACCGCCCAGTTCGACAGCATCGACGCCCTGCTTAGAGCCGACGGCGCCGGCGGGGTCGAGGCGCAGATCGAGAGCGAGGAGCTGCGCGCCGAGGTGATGGCCATCGTCACGGAGAAGCGTCGCAAGCGGAATGCGCTGGCGGAGGCCTACGAGGACCTGAGCGAGCGCGTGTTCAACACCAATGTCGGGCCGCACAGGCTTGAGTCGCGGGAGGCGATCAAGCGGGCCGGGCTGTGCTTCACGGCAATGGCCGGTGTGGCTGTGGCGTGGTCTTACCTCGTTGGCGCTCTATAAATTATTATTATTTTCTGTACTGGCGATCTACCAAGGGTGGAAAAAAAAACAACATAAAAGCCTGTTTGCTATCGTTTGTGGCAAGTAGGGTATCAATATCCAGCTTAAGCGCTAAGAAGTCGTCGGGGGTCTTCACTAGTTTGACGACATCCGGGTTGCTTCCTTCATCATCGTTGCAATGGAGAGAACCGTTGATGCCATGCGGCCTACAGGCCGAGTGGCGGGTCGTCCTTGCCGAGATGAGGCGTAGGTTGGATTGCCCTGTACACGAAGAGAGTTGTATGTAGACGGTACAAGGGACATACTTCTTTGGGTATTTTTTTGGTTTGTCGAAATATCAAGTGATTTTTCAGATTTTGAGAGGAAAAATCCATGTTACCCAATTGTCTAACTCCATGCCATGGTAACAACACTTTTCCCATCAACCTTCACCTCCACCTTTTTGTCAGAATCTTCAATAACCATATCAATTCCCTTCTTCTTCTGAAGGAAATGGAGCATCCCCTCATACTCCTCCTTCACAGGGGGATGGCTCGTGGCAGCCTGGGTGATACCCACCCTCATCATCACCCTAAGGAGCCCCATCATGGCACAGATGCTCTCCACATGCCCTCTGTTCACCATCTCATCCAGTGCAATCATATTTGCCTCTTGTTCGAAAGCCATCGACCGCCTTTGAAGGGTAAAACGGACAAGCAGATGTGTTGGGCCCAGAGCCCCTGCGAGACTGATGAATGGCAGCCAGTACCATGAGGACTCAACCAATCTCGGCACCCTGGCCAACCAGGAGTCTGTGCCGTTGTATTCCTTCAGGGTGGAGAGGTTAAAAAGATTACAAGGAAATAATTTCATCAGAAAAAAAGCTGCGAAATGAAAAGCAAGAAGGGACCTCACCAGCACTTTACATAACCCATAGGCTACGAGAGGCCATGCAGCAATTACGGGGAAGATGTAGCGGTACAGGCGAGACTCCAGTCTTTCGTGTTGTTGGGTGTGTTGTCCCACGATGTGTCCCACCTCATGGTAGGCGACGAACCTGAAAGCCTTAGCGTTGCGAAGGAGGATGTGTTCCTCCATCCCCTCGGGGGTAAGCCTGTGGATCCTGATATGGGCCGCCTGGGGATCGTTCCTGACTACCTCTGCAGTGGCCGTCTCTCCGTCAAAGGTGATCTCCCACTCTGCGGGGTCAAAGCCAAGGTCCCTCGCTGCTTCCTTCACCAACTCTGTAGCTTTCTTCTCTGTCAAAGGTTCCTCCTTCTGATGCTCTCGCTCCATGTTGGTAGAAATAATGTTCTAGACAATACAACTTAATATTTAATATTACGCCCAAAAGTTTCCGGACGCTGTCAGTTAAAAACTCAACCAAAAAAGATGCGAAACTTAGATCCGAATAGAAGTGAACTACAAAGGCCGTGATACATCCTTTTGGAATGAGCAACCAAGCATGCCAAAGATAAATAGGAGCGATGGATGGAGGTCATTGCTCTGAGAAAGCATTGTGGCCAATTGGCTTCCCTTTTCGGACCTTGCTGAGATCACTGGTGTACTCAGGGCTTGGTCCACATTCTCC
>CDFF01071980.1:1650-16596 GCA_000826265.1 Acanthamoeba culbertsoni
CTCCTTGGCATGGGTGGGAAAGAACAGGTGAGTCCAGCGATATTACGAGAAAAAATTCCTAAAATTGTTCCATTTTCTTGGAGAAAGCACGATATTCAAGTGTGTCAATCCCCACGATATTCGGACACGTCATCGAGCCTGAAGGTGCCCACTTCGCCGGCCCAATCGCCCTCAAACTGGACGACTGCCGTCTCCTTGGAAGTGCTCTTCTGCAGCAGCTTCCCTACCTTGCCTCGGTCGCGGCCCAGCACGACCACCACTCGACCGCCCACCTCCGGAATGACCGTCTCCACTTGCCTCTGCTTAATATCTGTAATTATTTGTATATATATATATGTGTGTGTGTGTGTGTGTGGGGAAAAGGTGAGTTGATCACATAGGATTGCGCATGAAAGAGATATCCGTACTTTCAAGAATGCGACCGGAGTCGAGCATGATGGTGCACACGTCGCCGGCCACGACATCCACCACTTTCACCTTCTTGCGATAATACCTAAAGTTTTGCACAAGAAAATTCCCGTCATGAATGCTGACCTTCACAAATATATATATATATATATAGAGAGAGAGAGAGAGAGAGAGAGAATCAGAATGAGGAAAAGGGAAAGCGAGAATGTGTCGACATACTTTTCGCCGAGGCTCTTGCTGACGATTCGCACGGTGATGCCGGGCCGAAGCCAGACTGGCTCTTTTCGTTCCTTTCGTCGCTCCTCCTCCTTCGCCTTCTTCTCCTTTTCCCTCTTTTTCCTGTCATCGTCTCGACTTGACGACCGGTCTTTTGTTAATGTTTTGGTCAACGACTCGCTCGAAGAAGAGGAGGATGATGATGATGATGAAGATGATGGCTTCTCCTCCCATTCCACTTGTCTGTCGTGTGTGCCGTCTTCCTCCATGCCTTCCTCTTCTTCTTCTTCTTCCTCGTCGTCGTCCATCTCCGCGCCCTCCAGTCCCTCGCCCACATCGCGAATGCCCAAAGCGGGATGGCCTTGGGCCAGCTTTGCCTCATTCAAAGGCAGCAAATCATTTCTTTTGACGACTACTTCCTGTATTCGAAATAAATTATTATTGTCAGCTACCTCCGAACATCATTAATATTGGTTTCAAGAAGAAACAATAAAATAATAAATTAATAAATTAATAAATAATAAAATAATAAATATAAGAGATGTCGCACCTCCTCGCTGTCAAAGCGGATACGGACGCTGTCGTTAGTCAGGATTTGCACTACGCGGGCGTACATGCCTTCGTGGTCGCCCGCCATGACGCCCACAAGGTTGCCCGGATAGACGCCCTCGGGCCTGAATGGCACCAGCTTCTGGTCCAAGTCACGCACATGTCGCTGCCTGCCGTCCTTGTCTCGCGGCACGACCATCATTTGCTATAGAATAAATATATATAGAGGGAGAAATACGTGAGCCAAAAGAAAAGAAAAGAAAAGAACATTAAAACAAAAAAGAAACCAGAGACCGCCCAACTGTTCTCACGTAAGGTACTTGTTTTTTTTTTTTTTTTTGCTTAGGGCCGCTTCAGGCTTACCTTGGGCTCTCGGCTCTCGCCGGGCTTGATGAAGCGCTTCTTGTTGGGCTCGGGGGCCTTGGGAGTGGCGCCCAGGCCCAGCCTGTGGTGCCGCGGGACGAACTCGACGGGCTTGACGACGGCCTTGTTGGTGTTGCCGATGGGGTCGCCGGGCTTCCACAACATGCCGCGCAGCATGGCCTCGCCGAACTTCTCCACGGGCACGAGATCGTAGGCAGAGGACGAGGTCTCGTCGGGTCGGGACTGTACGTCGAACCGGAACTTCTCGTCCTCGTCTTCTATGGTGTCCAGGCCCGGCAGGCGGTACTTGAGCAGCAGAGGCATGTCCTCCTCCTCGCCTTCGGCGGTCTCGGCCAGGCCTGTCTGGCCCTCCTTGATGAGAGCTTCGGCCGCTTCCCTGTCCTCGGCGGAGAGCCCTGCCAATTTGGGATCGACTACTTGCACATCGCCTGCGGGGTAGCGAGATGAGGGAAGCACGATTTTAGCGTGCTGCAGCGAGAAAGATCCGGTGTGGGGTTCTAAGGTGCCTTCGGTTTTGGGTTTCTTCGACCGCACTGGCTGCGGCATGGGGATGACCAGTGGTCCCTCGTCCTTCTCGAAGAGAGACTTCATCTTACTTCCTTGAATGGCGGTAACGTAGTCTCGTCCGTCCCCTTGCTTCTTTGCTTCCTGCTGTATCTTGCGCTTCCCCATGCCAGCGGCTGAAGAGGAGGCAAAGGAAAAGCCAACCTTGAAGGGAGCTTTGGCCTCTTCCTTCTTCTCCGTGTACCCATCTTGCGAGATTGGGTTATCAGGCGACGTGCCCCCTTGTGTTGTAGGTTTGTGGTCCTCTTCAATTTCCATCTTTTCCACCTGATCGTTGCCACGGGGCTGATCCATTGGTGTGCACGCTACAGGCCAAAAAGGTGCCCCAAAGAAGGCGATCGTTGAAAGAGAAAAAGACTAACTATTTCTTTATTTTTTTCGTCCTTGTCCGAGAAAAGACAAGGAAATTGAAACACCTGTGCAGGCCAGAGGACGTAAGAAAACATGCATGAAGAAGGGGCCACTGGCACCAAAAGGCCCTTGCATCAGCTGGTATATACTGCAGCTGACTGATTCACCACCCGAAGCAAAATGATACCGAAGAAGATTGTGCCAAAAACTGAGAGCAGTTCCCAAGGAAATCCCTCCTTGGTACCTGGGTTGTTGCCCTGCAACATGGAAAAAAATAAACTCGTGTTGGTTCGAGCCAAGTTTGGTTACATACCGTGCATGGGGGCGGCATTCCAGTTAGGTGCAAATAGACGTGTCGCTGGTGCAAAGGCTGCACTGGCCTGTGTGGCAGCCAGGTGAATTTAAATAGACGCCAAAGGGTAAAGAGCTAAAAGAAGGAGAAACCGATTTGTTTTGTTGTAGATATCCGTTAAATAGCGAATCTGTTGCCGTGTAGCAGTTATAGGGTTATTGAGAACGATCCAAGTTAGTCCTTCTTCGCAGTCAGGATACGTTCGTGATCCCTTGTAAGTCTATCTCTGTAAAGTTGAGAGACCCAACACTGCATAATGAAGGCGGGCAATTGTACCCAATAGGATGTATTCGTGGGTAAAGCCAACTGTAAATTGATATTCAAGAGCTTGTGTCGGTCAGAGGCTTTAGGCACGGCCTGTAATGGGCAAGTGCGGTTGAGAGAAGATCTACAAGCGTCACACGCAATGCGCATACGTAGGGGAACAGGTGAAAATATTGATCGAAGAAAGGGGAGGGTGGACCCTCTTCAACCAATACGGAAACAGCTGCTATATGCGGTGATGTGTCATTGGATACATGAAATAGGTGGATTTCCATCGGGTATTGCTGTTAGGAACACGAACAGGATAATAAGTGATACCTCAATTACTAAATAAATAAATAAATAAATAAATAAATAAATAAAATCCAGGACCACCTTGCCGTAGATGGTATGCTCAGATGGGGCATGTTGCTGGATTTGAAACAAGTAATAAATCTCAGTCCTCATGGGGCCTCCTCTGTTCACTGCGAGTAAGCCTCTAAACCGAGCAAGGCCAGGTGAATTGTCGTACGTCATCGTGCTGAAGCCGGAGCTGTTATCGACTCTGAACTGAATAGAACGACCAGTGTTCCACAACTCACCCTTGGAGTTGGACATATAGGCAAAGGAGAGATCGCCAATGTACATCTTTTTCACCTCCTTGGTATCTATATTGACCGGTGATTGCAGAGTGCCTAGCCTCGACTGCGTCAGGGCAGAAGGAACGACGGACGAGATGGGTACCTTTCCGGCATAGATAAGCCGCGGGTATCAGATCTGCCCAATTGTCCGGTCCAGTCCTCCCTTCATAACTCCACAACACATCGGACTCGTCTCTTTGCAACTGTACCATAGGCTATCGAACAAAGTGGCAACAACAACAACAAAAAAAAAAAAAGTTCAACAGCTATAAGGATTAAAAAACCAAAAAAAAACAAAAAACAAAGAAACAAAACAAAACAAAAACAAAAACAAAAAACATATCATGAAGTTGTTTCAAAACAACAACATACCTCGTTGCCAAAACTATGATTGAGTGTTTCCGCTGAAACATAACCAGCGATCAACGTTACTAACAACAAGAGATTCTTTATCATCCTCGTCCCAAAATAATCCACAAAATAGAGATAGAGATCTTTAGGAGGCGGGGAATGTAATCAACCGTGCGGATTGTTCCGGAAGGGACACGTGTGTATCTTTCCAGGAAAAGAAAATCATAGGAAAATCACTTCGTCACTTCCATCACCGCAACTTCACTCCCGTCACAACCCAACAGCAACAGACGAAATGGAAGATGACAAGTTCGCCGTTACTCCACTTACCAAGGTAAAGTCCGGCATTCTAACGCTGCGGTGGGCTTACCTCCGCGCCTGGACAGGTCAAGCGTCTACCCAAACGTGCCGTTTATGATAAGAAGCAGGTGTACTCCGTGTTGGACGAGGCATTCGTGTGTCACGTCGGATTCTCCGTAGATGGCCAGCCATTCGTCATTCCCACCGGGTTCGGCCGCAAGGACGATTGGCTGTACCTTCATGCTAAGGTAAACGGGCGCCCAACATTTTCTCTTCACCTTGGAATGCTGAACCGTGTTTATTCCTGTTGTGGTACCGAATGCAGTCATCGAGCCACATGATCAAGCACATCGCGCAGGGCCACCCGGTGTGCATTACCGTCACGCTGGTTCTCTGCCTCATCGCCATATATTGGTTTTCTTCGAGTTTTTGCTTAACTTCCTCCTACCCCATGCAGTTGGACGGCATCGTTGTGGCACGCAGCCTTTTCCACAGCTCTATGAATTACCGCTCCGTTGTCATCTTTGGCAAGGCACAGGAGATCACGTAAGCATAGAGGTTGCCTGTACCATTGGAAAATATCAGAAATTTCTTACGAGTTTCTCCTTGAATAGAGACCCCGATGAAAAGATGGAGGCGATGACAATTCTCACCAACCATATAATCCCTGGTATTTAATTGGCCCGTACCATTTCCACCGTAACACATGTAGTCTCATGAGACGAGGACCCAGGCAGATGGGAGAACGCACGATTGCCCACCCCGGCCGAGATAAAGGCAACCAAGGTACATGTCTCGTACTTCACGTTTTTTATTCTGCACTGCAGTGACATCATGAGTACGCGCATGCAGATGGTGAAACTGCATCTGGAAGAAGTGTCGGCCAAGGTGCGCACAGGACCGCCCCTGGACGACGACGCCGACATGGACGGCGATTACTGGGCCGGCGTCATTCCGGTCACCACCCAGTACGGACCTGCACAAGCCGATCCCGCACTTAAGGCCGGAGTGGCGACTCCCGACGACATCACCAACTACCACCGCCCGCATGCGGCTGACTGATTTATTCATCATGAGGAATAAATCAATTTCCTATCTTTTTCCCTTTTTTCTGTTGAAAACAGGCAAGATGTCGAGCATGGAAGCGCTGCGACCCACCAAGCAAATAATTTCTGTCCTACGCAAGTATGGCCGTATGAACCGCCGCGCTCTATGGGAGCGACTTGTTGAAGAAAATACCAGTGCGCAGAATCTCACTCCATTTCTCCGATCCCCCCCCTTCAGCGCCTCATTCAAAGCTGCTTATGCTCAACTTTTCTACCCCAGCCATCCCTTCCAAACATCACGCGAAGAACTTGTTGAGGTGGCTGCACGAGAAGAATCGCGTGCAAATTTTTTCCGTTTCAAAGGAGGAAGCTCGAGATCAGGCCAAGTCGCGTCGGTGGGAGTTCGAGGTCAATGAAACGAACGAGCGCAAGGTTGAACTGAAAACGAAGGAAAAGTATCGGCACCCCAAGACCAAGACACGGACGGACTACACCAAGGAAGACGGTAAGGCGTGACTTCCCCCTTTGCACTCCGTTCCTTTGTCAGGAACTTAATGGTGACAACATTCCCTCCTCTTCAGCCGATATCCAGTGATGAGCGTGCTGCATAATAAATGATAGCAAATAAAGCTTTATCCCCCCCCCCCAATGTGTGTATCCTGTAAGTTGGCTCATCACGATCGCTACCAGAAATGAACACTGAGGCTCAATTTCACCATTAAATCCGAACACAACGTTCCAGGAGTTGGCAGGTGGAAAAGAAGCGCAGATCCTTCCTGTCTTGCTGGGGTTATTACTCAATGGGTCCCATGGGAGTTTACTAGTAACTTACTAGTAAATGGTGCTCCTTTTCTAACTGCTATTTAATTGTTGCCTAGTTCCTCGTTTTTTTGACGAGACCGACTGCTAACCCTAATACTTCTCTCATCCAATGGTCTTCAGTCTTCGTCATTTTGGCTCCATTACATAGGTAACAGGGAGGAACTTTCAGCTGCTGAGCCTCAGACTCAGTATGTTTGTTGCGCCTGCTAAGAGAGAGGATGACGAAGCTGCATCTTGCTCTCCTTTGCTTCTTCCTGTTCTTTATACGCCCAACAACTCCTGGCACGTTGTGTTCGGATTTAATGGTGAAATTTCCCACCGATAACAGCGACCCAAAGTTTTACTACTCCCAGTCCTTTGCTGCCATTAGCCTTCAAGTAGGCTCGACGATAAGTCTCACATCTTGCCAAGTGACTTTCACCAAGCGTACCATGCCATTCGATTGTAGCCTTATTACCTTCGGTAGTCTCAATGATGTTTACTTGGGCTGCAGCGGGATGGGAGGCCAGCGGCAAGATAAGCGTCATGAGCGAGGATAAGAGCGTTCCTGATGGACAACCCCTCGACGGCAGCACCTCGGCCACCGCTAATCCCGCCTCTCAAGGAGATACAACTCTCTACCACGTTGTTTGGGACAAGCCTCTATTGCTTGAGTCGGGTGTGTGGTGGCTTGTCCTGGACTTGCGTATTGGTGATGAGGTAACTTCGTCCAATTCCTGGCTTGCTGCCTCTCCGGAGACGCAGTCGGGAACTGTCGAGATCGTAAGGAGCGCGGAGAGCGGCGATAATGCGACGTGGTCGCTGATCAATGACTTCACTCCCTTCATCACTTTGTATGGATGCGATGCTTCTGATCCGTCACCGTCCGCCACCCCTTCTAAGGGCGCACCCTCGGCCTCAAGTACCAGTATTCCGTCCCCGTCTCAATCCCAGTCCCCATTCCGATCTCCATCTCCATCTCCATCTTTACCCCCATCTTTATCTCCATCTCCCTCCAGATCTCCATTCCCATCCCCCTCTCAATCTTCACTCCCCCTATCTTCGTCTCCCTTGGCCTCCGCCTCTGCATCTGCACACGCATCCGCTTCCTCATCTCCATCTTCATCTCAACCTCCATTCCCGTCGGCATCGTCTTCGCCCGTTCCGCGAACGTCTCCGCTCGTGGTGACTGCCTCGTTCAACCAAAGCGCGCCCATCGTCGATCTCGCGTCTTCTCTTTCTGGTGCGTTCCCATGTCCCTTCATTGCGCCCACCTCCACTTCTCAATCCCCATTTGTTCGCTTCTGTTTATGAACAGAGACCAAGTCGACGGGCCTGCGGGCAAGCGTGGCCGAACTCAAGGCGGGCGACCAGTCCATCTCCCTCGACTCCGTCCAGTGGCTCGTCGAGTCGTCCAACTCCTCCACCGACACCGGCAGCGAGGTGCGCACGACGGTCTACACGGCGCAGGTGGGCAACGCTACGACACTCGCGCAGAGCTTCTCCTTCTTCGGGTCGGCCTCGCGCGCCAACTTCTCGGGCTTCGAGTTCGACATCCAGGCCAGCTCGATCAAGTGGTCCGTCAACGTCACCGTAGGCGACTCATTCAGCAGCAGCAGCAGCGGCGGCGGCAACGAACCTCTCACCGTGCGCTACCTTCTTTCCGACATCTCCTCGTCTCTCGCCTCTGGCGATGTAGACGGCAACGACAGCAGCCAAGACTCAGCGGTGATTCGAAGGCTGAGCAATACGCCAAGGGCCAACATGACCACCTACCGCATCAGGCTCGCCTCTTCCTCGCCTGCAGGCGACGATGTGGTGGCACAGGTGACGCTTCTGGATGTGGCTCTGGTCGATGGATGGCTTGCGCCCATCAACCACTCCATCTCCGTTGTCGCCCGTGTTCACCCGCCTGTCGACTCGGCCCCACCATCGGAGAGGACGCTCTCGGGAAGAGGAAGCGGAGACGAGGCGGAGGAAAGGAGAGAGTTCGAGCTGGTGATGAGCTTCCCGGGCTTCCAGCAGTCGCTCTTCTACGACCCGACCATCGACCTGGGCCTTCTCGTGGGCTCCGACGAGCGCGGTGGGAGTGGAGAAGACAACACAGCGCTGATCGTGGCAGTGTCGGTGGTGGTCCCGTTGGCCGTGGTGGCCGTGGTGGCAGTTATCGTGGTCGTTCTCGCATTGATGCATGTGCGGCACAAGAGGCAAACTGCACGCGTTAAGAGGTCCCTCGCACAGCACAATGAGCTCTAGCCAACCTTGTTAAGCCGCCGAACTGTGTTTTGGATGACTCCCCTCTGGCGTTTGTTA
This sequence comes from Acanthamoeba culbertsoni, assembly GCA_000826265.1. Lineage (NCBI taxonomy): Eukaryota > Discosea > Longamoebia > Acanthamoebidae > Acanthamoeba > Acanthamoeba culbertsoni. The sequence continues at coordinate 10,170 of CDFF01071980.1, forward strand.
AATCTGCACAAAAGCTCAGCCAAGTACTACAGTTGTTTGCTTGAGCCAGGAAGGCCATCACCAAGCTCTGAAAAGTTGTGCGAATCCTCCATTTCAGTCACAGAACTCATCCCGAAAAACTTCTTGATGGGTTGATCACTCGGGCTATAAGTTTTGGAGAGGTGTGCAGCCAGGCATTTGCAATCTCCTGCTCTCGACGCCTGCAGCTATGAGAAAGGAGGTAGACGTTGCTATGGCCCCTTATTCTTGCTCGTATTAACCCGTGTGAATGTAGAGGCCAAACCGGGGGTTGCGACCACTACCGGAGTTGGAGGCGTCCCTGCTCTCGCAGTTGAGTATCTCATGGCTGACCCCTCTCATTCGTCGTAAGAAACCAACACAGGCGCCGTCTTTTCTCCATTCGATCGCCAAAGCTGAAACTGACGTCTCGCTTTATTATCCGAAGTGGGATCGGAGAGGCCATTGGAGATGGGTGACCTCTATGACATCGCGCCCAGCGACAGCCCTGTTGACCTTGAGCGCAAGCTGAAGGAACAGTGGAAGCGTTATCGTGAAACGACTCACTCCTGGTGGGCCTTGGGTCGGTGAGCAGCGTCTTCGTCTCTTCTTCGTTTTTCCTCTCCAACAGCAACACAACCCAATCACCGATATTGTTTGGATCTGCCTCGGCAGATCGATCTGGGCGATAACATGGTGGGACTATTCGTGGGTGTGTGCCTGTTCACTGGCATCAAGCTTGTGCGAGGCTGGCCTGCCTGTGGCCTTCTCCTGGTTGATCGCTTTTGTTACCGACCAGGTCATTTTCTTTCCCCCCCCCTCGATACTGCATCAGCGAGACAAAGCGTACCACATTCCACAGGAGTCGGACTGGTGGACAGGAGCGATCTATGTGGGGCTGATCGGGTTCATACTCTGTCTTTACGTACCAACACGTGTCCGTTGGTTCTACACATCAACACGAGTGGGGATGAATGTATGTGTGGCGCCATCCTGGATGACCTTCCTCGTGGGTGGCCCATGTGAACGCGTGTTGTGCACACAGGTATCTTCGATGCTTCAAGCCATGGTGTTCAGAAAGAGTCTCCGAATGCACAGGGTTTCCAAAGGCAAGGGACCCAATCTGATCAACATCGATCCTCACAGGGTGCCCCTCCGCTTCATCTGGCTTTCTGCATCGACCGGGTTCCTCATCAACTTCACCCCCTTGTCAAACTCTGAATCAGGTGGGCTTTGCCTTTTGGTATCTTCACCAGGCCGTGGGGCATCCTCCTCTATTCTTAAGTAGGACAAGTCCACTGTTCTTCGTTCGCTTTTACATGTTTCATCGTCTGAACGCATTGAGCGACAGTCTCCATGTATCTGTTGTATCAATGGCTGGGAGTTGCCTCCTTGGCGGTGGTGGTCATTCTTACTCTGGCTCTTCCGATAATCTTTTTCATTTGCCGGTTAGTTTTCGTGGAAGTTCTTTAAAACAATCAATAACAAAAACAACAGTAAAAATAACGCGCAACAAAAACGTGAGTGAAACAGAAGCTTCGGTTTCACGGCGGAAGCGGTGATGGAGCTTCGCGATGAAAGGATCAAAAAACTCAATGAGATTCTTCAGGTTGAGCCGCTTTTTCCACAACATTACACTCTCCTTATCGTGCTTTTCTCAACCAGGGAGTGTATGTGGTGAAGCTCTTCTGTTGGGAGAACCGCGTCGCCAAGCAGATCGGTGAGGTTCGAGCTCGAGAAGTGAGCAAGTTGAAGAAGTTTGCCTATCTTATCGCCCTCTTCATGTTCCTCGTGTGCGTATTCCTTGCTTCTGGTTTCTCAGAACACGTTTAACGTTGTTTTTCCAGCATTTCCCTGTCGACTCTATTATCTGTGGGCACTTTCAGCGTGTATGCTCTTCTGGGGAACGAACTCTGTGCAACCACGGTCTTTCCCTCCTTGGCCATCTTCTCTTTCCTCTCCAGGGTCGTCCTTCAGGTGAGCGCGACATGAAGTGGATTCCATAATCACTTGGCCAACTCTTGGTTGATTTTATATCGCAAGTTTCCGGACATGATCTCTCGAATAGCTGAGGCGAGATCATCGCTCATACGACTTAACGATTTTCTCCGGTTGGAAGAGCTGGCAGAAGAACGCGACTACCGGCAGTATTCACGCGAATTTTCCGTCTCTATCAAGGACGGAGAGTTTGAATGGACGCGGATGGCCGAAGATGGCGAGGGCCAAGGGGAGGAGAGTTCCTCCGAAGAGGACAAGGCGACCAATAGCATTCCTCATAGTTCCAAATCTGAAGGCTTCTCCCTTCTCTCGGCCAGCGATGAAAATGACACAGCTGATCTTGGAGAAGGAGCAGAACATGACAAAGACGCAAAAACAGGAAAAGAAAGACCGTTCCGTCTTCACAGCATCAATTTCGAGCTAAAGAGAGGAGAGCTGGTGGCCATCATCGGACGCGTCGGCTGCGGCAAGACGTCGCTCATCAACGCGCTCTTGGGGGAGATGAAGCGCACGTCTGGCCTTCTACTCCGCGGACAGAAGACAGACGGAAGCATTGGCTACGCCGGCCAGAGGTACACTGTTTTATATTGGTGGTAAATTTTTTACATAACGTTATTTTTTTCGTTATTTCTTTGTTTTTTGTACTGCTGATTATACTTAGCGCTTCTCCTCAATAAATAAATAAATAAATAAATAAATAAATAAATAAAAAATAAATACTACGTAATTAAGGGCGTGGATTCGGAATGCGACGGTGAGGGAGAACATCGTGTTCGATCAACCGTTCGACAGAGCGCTCTATCAAGAGGTCATTGGCGTGTGCGCCCTCACTCAGGACCTTCGCATTCTCCCCGGTTGGCACCCTCTTTCGATCTATTCAACTCTCTCTCTCCCCCTTATTTTTCCTTTCCAGCTTAAGCTGATTGATGTGTTTATAAACGTCTAAACGTATCAACGTTAGCGGGCGATAAAACGGAGATAGGAGAAAAGGGAGTGAACCTGAGTGGAGGACAGAAGCAGCGCATCTCGCTTGCTCGCGCTGTTTATTTCACCCTCCGCTCCCAGCGCCACAATGGTGGAGACGCCGGCGACCAACTCATCGTGCTCGACGATGTCCTGTCGGCCGTTGACGCGCACGTCGGGCAACACATGTTCGCTCGTCCTCTCCTGACTCGTGTGTGTGTGTGTTGTTGGACTGACGAATGAAAACAATAGCTTTTTCGAGTGCATTCTGGGAAAACTCGGCGGATCCACGAGAGTGATGGCCACGCATCAACTGCAGTACCTTCCACACGTGGATCGCATTCTGGTGATAAACAGCGGCACTGTTGAGGCCGAAGGCACTTTTCAACAGGTTAAACTGAGTTGCACATACTTGCCTCCTCGTAATTCGTCGCGACCTCTCTTCACACAGAAGAAAAAATAATATATATATCTTTTCATACGGACAGCTTACGGAGAAGGGAATCGACTTTGTTGGTCTGTTGCAAAGCGACCAGCCATCACCGCAGCAAGATCCTCTCGTTGAAGATGATGATGATACGAAGAATGCCGATGATGAGGGTGAAATGGGGGAGGCCAAGAGCGTTCAGGAGACACAAGAAGAGGACGAGGAGCGGATCGGGGAGAAGGGAAAGCTGATAGACGAGGAAGAGCGGGTAACCGGAGCAGTCGAGTGGCGCATCTATGCGCAGTATCTCCTCGGATGCGGCGGCGTCCCATTCCTCATTTTCCTTCTCCTCGTTTCTCTGGCACTCGAGGTACACGTTCTGGATACTGTAAAGAAAGAAATTCCTATTTCTTAAGATTTTTTTTTGGATGACCAATCCGGTCCAGGCTACGAACCAGTTTGTCAACTTGTGGCTGGCGCATTGGTCCGACCAGGGTCCGGAGGCGGACACCGCCCTCTATTTGTCCGTCTATTTCGGGGTACGTGCCGGTTTGTTTGGTTGCCGCTTATATTACTGATCTTGAGTGATTTTTTTTCGGTGTGACATTCATCAGGTGGGTCTAGTGAACAGCGTCCTTGCACTGTTGAGACAGTTCGCCTGGTTTAAGAGCGCGCTGGATTGTGCGCAGAACCTGCACGATAGGCTGCTGGCTGCAGTTCTTCGTGCCCCGATGTCCTTCTTCTACACGACGCCCACTGGTCTCCCTTCACGTCCTCGCCTTTCTCTCTACATTCCGTTTCTCCTCTAATATTGGGGGGGGGGAAACACAATAGGGCGAATTATCGCTCGGTTTTCCAAGGATCAGGCGTCAGTAGACGAGGAAATCCCTGATATGATGTCGGACTTCTTCTTATGCAGCTTCACTTCACTCGCGACTCTGGGCGTCATGTGCTGGGTCATGCCATGGCTCATCATGCCAATGGTGCCCATTATCGCCTTGTACTGGGTGGTCATGCAGATGTACCGCAAAGCCTCGCGAGGTAAGGCGAAAATGATTGATAGTCCACAAGGCCATGATATTGTATGTCGACTTGAACTGGAGGTAACCGTTCTGCCGTGGTGATTGGTGGGTTGGTGGAAAGAATTGGGACGGCTGGAATCGCTCACGAGCGCGCCAATCTACGCTCACTTCTCCGAAACTCTCGACGGATTGGACACGATTCGAGCATTCGGTTTTCAACGACTTCTCAAGCACGAAAACGAATATGCGATCATCAATAGCCTCCGGGCTTTCTTCTGCTATTCCACTTCCCACCGGTTCGTCCTTCCGCTCCACGTTCATGTATCCTTTTGTACCAGTCTCTTCTATTTCTGGTCGATCGGCTGGATGACTGATTGGCGGGAGGGGGGGGGATCACATGAAGGTGGCTTGCGTTTCGCGTGGAGGCGATTGGCGGAGCCATTGTGTTGCTGGTGTCCATTCTGAGCGTGGTCACCAAGGGAACGGTGAGCGCGGGGCTTGTGGGCCTCATCCTCACTTTGTCCAGCACCGTCACGGCCAGTACCTCGACTTTCCTTTCCCCAGCACAAAATATCCTACGCTAACCTCACCTTCTTTTATTCTGTGCTTCTTTCTTTCTTTCTTTGTTTCTTTTCTTTTCTTTTCTTTTCTCGGCTGGCTTGTGGGAAGACCTGGGATGGTTCGTGAGGTCGGGCACGGTGGTGGAATCCAACATGAACAGGGTCGAGCGCATCCTCCACTACACCGCCACACCACCTGAGGCGCCCCTCGTCCTTCCAAGACAACAGGTTGGCCCCAACCATGACGATGAGGAAGATCCGGACGAATTGGTGCGGTTGGTGGAAGAGGGCGAATGGGGAGGCGGCGATGAGGACGTATGGCCAAGCGAAGGGCAAATCGAGTTCCGGAATGTCTACATGCGATATAGAGCCGAGCTCGACTTCGTTCTTAAGGGAATCAATCTCGTCATCCAACCCCACCACAAGGGTACTTCCCTTCTATAAATAACAATTAATAAATATATATATATATATTAATGTAAATAATCTATTTATGATATTATATAAAAAAAATCTCTTTATGATATTAACAATCGCTTCCTTTTGGGACATAACAGTGGGCGTGGTGGGAAGGACCGGAGCGGGCAAGTCCTCACTCATCAATGCCCTATTCCGATTGGTGGAACTCGAAAGAGGATCGATATTAATAGATGGGCGTGACATCAGCACGCTTGGTCTCCATCAGGTACTGATCGTTCCCCCCCCCCGCTATAGTCCTTCTGTACCCCTTACGGTTTCAGATGGTTGCTCACATCAATGATGATGAATAAATCATACTAATAAATCGTATTCATAAAGCTGCGTTCCGGATTGGCCATCATTCCGCAAGATCCAGTCCTGTTTTCGGGGACCATCCGCTCAAATCTCGATCCATTCAACCAACAACGGTCATCCCTGAGCAGCGGGAGGCAAGACGACAGTGTTCTGTGGAACGCGTTGGCCAAGGTCCAGCTGGAGGCCTTCGTGCGGTCGCTGCCTCAGGGCCTCGACTCGCCCGTGGAGGCCAACGGGCACAACCTGTCGGTCGGGCAGCGACAGCTCGTGTGCATGGGGCGCGCGCTGCTGCGCGACTGTCGGGTGCTGGTGCTGGACGAGGCCACGGCCAGCGTGGACAACCAAACAGACAGGGCCATCCAGGAGACCCTGCGGCGCGAGTTCGACGGCCGCACGGTGGTGGTGATCGCCCATCGACTCCACACCATCATCGACATGGACCGCATCCTTGTACGAGCGATCACAATTGTGTGGGTGGAATGGAAGGGAAAGGGTGGGTTGGTATTGAACAACGAATACGCTCATGTGGCAGGTGATGGACGAGGGCCGGCTGGTGCAGTACGGGTCGCCGAAGGAGCTGGTGCTTGAGGAAAACGGAGCCTTCGCCCGCCTTGTCGACCAGACGGGAGCCGACACGGCGAGGTTCCTTCGCTCTGCGGCTCTTACCACAGCAAAATACCCAACTT
>CDFF01071982.1:6439-17949 GCA_000826265.1 Acanthamoeba culbertsoni
TCCTTCCTTCCTTCCTTCCTTCCTTCCTTCCTTCCTTCCTTCCTTCCTTCCTTCCTTCCTTCGTTCCTTCCTTCCTTCCTTCCTTCCTTCCTCTCCCCCTCTCTCCCTTCCTTCGAATGTTACCTGAATGTCGTGCCAGAGGATGCGGATGCGGCGGAGCAGCGGCTGCACTTCGTGCCCGTACTCCATCTGGCCGTCGGAAGCGGGCGTCATCGGGTTGAGATCCTCCAGGTATGGTCGCGGTAGCTGGTGCAGCGGCTGATCGTAGCGCCCTCTCGCAATGTCGAATCCCTTTGGTTGTGGACCGCGTCACGAAAGGAAGGGAAGATGAAGCAATGGAGAAATGGGACACATCGTACGCCGGTAAAGGCCACCGTGTGCGGCGGACACTCGGCGTCAATCAGCACAAGCTTCTCGTGGTGCGCCGAATAGATGCCCTTCGGGTTGCCAGCGATGATGACAACCACGTTCGCGTCCGTCTCATTGTCATAGGGATTCGCATACGACGAACTCCCATCCGGCTGCAAGAAAGTAAATTGTAAATTTAACAAAACACACACACACAACACAAAATAAACATGCGAGTGAGTGAGTGAGTGAGAGAGTGAGTGTTGAAAACAATAGTATAGGTCAACAGGGAAGGGAATGAAAAGGAGATGAAGGGAGGGGGCGGGTACAATGTTGGTGATCGTGTGGAAGACCTTGCAGACAAGACCGTGCTTCTGGCAGTGCCGCTCCAGCTTCGCGACCTCGCTGTCGATGGACCACTCGCCCAGGTACAGCATGCGATTGATGTGCGACACCAGTTCATGCCGCCACACGATGATCCGCACGCGCACGCCCGCCATGGCCCGCGAGAGCAAGACATCCTACATGCGCGCCCAACCCCCAACCAGTTTAGGGACGGTGTGGTGTGCATGGTGAGGATATCGTGTTCGCACCTCGAGGCTCACCCACTTGGCGGAGGGCGGGGTGAGCGGAGGGATGGGGATCTTGGCCCGCTGGACCAGGATGAGCCCGAAGGAGAGCGAGACCTCCCACGCCAGTATGCTGATCGAGTGCTGCGCGAGCATCATGCACTCGAACATGCGCTCGAAGGTCTCCAGGCCGTCGATCAGCACGTCGGCCTCGTTCCCGTACGTCCAATTGCTGAAGCTGTCGCTCGTCACCATATCGCCCTCGGTCCCCTTTGCCTTGGCGGCGATGAGCTTCTTCTCCCGCTCCGCGCCTCGAGGCGGCCCCAACGGCGTAACCGCGTGCTCGTGCTCAACCTCAAGCAAGTCATCGGGCTCGTTGCCTCGCAGCAGGTAGTAGTCCCGCCGGGCCACGAAATTCCACAGGTGCGCGGGCACGACGTGATCCCCGCCCAGGCTGTGGTGCTCCTTGGTCAGGCTGACCGCGACCACGTACGAACCGCCCTCCGGCGAGCTCAGATTGAGCGTCCTCGTGACTATGGTCTCGTCCTCTGCCCCGCCCACGATTTCGCTTGTGTCAGTCCCCGAGGCGCTCCATTACCCCAAGTCAGGAATGTCGCGCGTTCATCACGCGACCGGAGGCGCACCGATAAGCAGCAGCTCGTCTTCTATCTCGTCGGGGTGGTCCGGGTGATCCATGAATGAGAACAGCAGCCCGCCCCTGCCTGCGAGTTGCTCCAGCATAGCGCCGCTGTCCTCTCTCGAGCTGGTGTGATCGTCACCGCCCGGCTTATCGGAGACCGTGGCGTCATCGCCCGGAGGCGGAGTGGGCTCTCCAGAGGGGGGAAAAGAAGGGGAGGAAGAGGATAGGCCCGCCCCAGGGCCACCACACCTTGGCTTGTGGTTAAGAAGGCGCATCACACGGCCGGGGTCGTTGTGCAGGGCCTCATCGAGGGGAACCAACTTGATGGTCCCCAGTATGTGGTCAGAGAGCCAACCACGCACGTAGAACGTCACCAAGCAATTGCTGAGGGAAGCGAACGAGCTTGCGGAAATGCGTTAAGGAGAAACAGAGATGGTTTTTTCTATATTTAAAAAAAAAAAAAACGGTGGTTGGAGGAAAGGTGAAGGATATAGTTATTGACAGAGTGGATGGTGCTGGCTTCGTTGGATGAGAAGGTGCCCATGTTGTATCTATTCATCACTCCGGGCAATATGCTGTGTCGAGAATGGTTTAACTCGACCTGTATATAGATGTGTGATTCATGAAAATAAATAAATAAAATATACGGATAAATAAATAAATGACTGAATATCTAAAAAGAACAATAAAAAGGGCAACCCTTCACATGAACTACACGGGAGGATCAGGTTAGCACCTCCACTTCCAGTGGATCCCTGCGCAACTTCGAGGAAACTTGGCTCAAGCAAGAGATCTCGTTCAACGCGAAGCCGTACGTGCAGGCGACGGGTGTAAGAAGGTACTCCAGATGGTAGATCGGCCCACCCCGCCCAAACGGCAAGAACTGAAGGAAGCGACATGAATGGGTGAAGCGGTGAGGCGATGGTTTCTGCTTTTCCGCACGAGAGACTACTGACCTGTCTTCGCTCGGTCTTGGAAGCGAGCGGATCATCTAGAAACTCAAAGAGTGTGTGGCGACCGAGGTTGTTGTAGAGCAACGCGACGCCACCAACACCAAATGACAGCTGTAGCGTCACTGGTGTAGAAGTGAAGTGCACGATAGAAGCATACCGCTTTTGCTTTGAGCTCACGAAGCGGCCCATGAAATATCGCCTGCCCAGTTCATCTAAAAGATTAAACTAACAGAGATGGAAACGCTACAGTGGGTGTACGAAACCTCTTGGGCTGGCCTTGGCTCCATAAGTCCAGAAATATGTTTCTTGGCCGCTGGCTCTTCGTTTGGTAGGGTATGCCTGGATCAAGTGACAGACTCAAGATCTGCAGCTTGAACAGCATTGCCAACTCAATTTTCCTTGAATGGGATGCAATTTTCCCGATGATTTTCTTGGACGGAGAATCATCTATTAGAATTGCCATTGGCCCTTTGAAACCTATTGTCACCCTTCTTCTTTCTGCTGCTGAACACAAACCCGCACACAAACGTCGAGTAACTTGATCTAACCGAAAACGAGGAGGCTTACGTCGGCACCATTCGTTGGCTTAGTTAAAGAAGGGATGTGGAAGCTTCCGGCCACCAATTCGGCCCGGCACAGGAACCGAAATCGTACCGTCAAAAGTAGGGCCAGGGTCTATGCCGACGTGAACCAACACAGACCTAGGGAATATTGGAACTATGAAGCGCTAAACGTGCAATGGGGGTACGTAGCAGGCCTGACATGTCCCCCCCCCCTTGTATTTCACTGCTCACCGTTGGCTCTATGCTACAAAACAGTGACCAGGATGACTACGAAGTGATCAGGAAGGTTGGCAGAGGCAAATACAGTGAAGTGTTTGAGGGGCTTAATTCGGTGACAACAGAGAAGTGCATCGTCAAGATCCTTAAACCTGTAAAGAAGAAGAAAATCAGACGCGAAATCAAGATCTTGCAGAACCTCTGCGGCGGTCCCAACATAATTAAACTCATGGACGTTGTACGCGACCCGCACTCCAAGACACCAAGCCTCATTTTCGAGTTCGTCAACAACACCGATTTCAAAATTTTGTATCCAACTCTGAGTGACTACGATGTGCGTTACTACATCTACGAGCTATTGAAGGTTCTTTTTCCCATGAGGTCACCTCGTACTTAGCTGTGGGCCACTGGTTTCTGTGACTGACGACTTTGTCTTTTTGTTTCTAAAGGCGTTAGACTACGCCCACTCGAACGGCATCATGCACAGGGATGTTAAACCACACAACGTGATGATAGACCACTCCAAGAGAAAGCTGCGGCTTATTGACTGGGGTTTAGCCGAATTCTACCACCCTGAGCAGGAATACAACGTGCGCGTCGCCTCGCGTTATTTCAAAGGTCCCGAACTGCTCGTCGATCTCCAGGACTACGATTACAGTCTCGACATGTGGAGTTTAGGGTGCATGTTTGCTGGCATGGTACGCTCTGGTGATTTTTTATTTTTAGTATTTTAGTGTTTTTTTTAAAATTTTATTTTTGGCGTACCCTGAATGATTTCATTGTTCGATGCTGTGCAGATTTTTCGCAAGGAGCCCTTCTTCCACGGCCACGATAACCAGGACCAGCTGGTGAAGATAGCCAAGGTGCTCGGTACGGAAGGCCTTTACGCCTACCTTGACAAGTACACCATCGTGCTCGATCCTCATTTCCAATCGATGATTGGAAGGTGCGTTTATTAGAGGCTAGCTGTTCCCAGTTGTGGGGCAATTCTCCCTTTCTTAAAGTCTCTTTTGCTAGACATTCACGGAAACCGTGGAAAACGTTCATCAACACCGAGAACAAGCACCTGGCGGTGCCGGAGGCCGTCGACTTCCTTGATAAACTGCTCCGCTACGACCACCAGACTCGTCTCACGGCCAAAGAGGCGATGAACCACCCCTACTTCTACCCCGTTCGGGAAGCCAGTGTGTAAATTACAGAGAGAAACCAAGCCGGCGTCTGTGCAAATGAGTCAACAATAATATATTAGTAGAACTTTTCCCTTTCTCAGATACACAATCTCGTTGTTGTGCTCTGCTCAAGGCACATGCACCTTTTAAATGCGCATTCACAATGCCTTTTTCTCCACGTTTTTCTTGGTGCTTTTCTCTTGGCAAAATGCGTTGGCTGCGCAAGAGGTTTAGGAGGGGGGTGAGGCATGTGCAAGCCCGGAGGCACTCGCGTTTATATGGGCTCATAGCTGTAACGTTCTTTGTCAGCTTCCTCCTGTTTGAGCTTGCCACACACAATTCCTTTGCGGTCGCCCCCTCCCCTCTTCCTCAGCCTGTTCCCCCTTCCTCCCATTTGGACTTGCCACACGCAGTTCCTTTGCTGTCGCCCCCTCCCTCTCTTCCTCAGCCTGTTTCCTCTTCCTTTCGTGGCTTTTCACCAGAACGTACGTCTACTTTTTTCTTGTTGGCGATGAATGTCTGAAGGACTGCATCCTCCTCTAGAGAGAGTGTTGTTTCGTGAAGGCAATTTTGTGTGTGCTTCCTCCCGAGAGCAGCTCCCGGCCTCACGCATCAACGATAACTACTGCGACTGCGAGGCTGGCACGGACGAACCAGGCACGTACACTAGACCTTGGCGGCATCAAAGCTCAAAATAACACACACACCGGGTTCAGGTACCAGTGCGTGTGCGAATGGGCGATTTTGGTGCGACGGAGAAAGACGGTTCATACCCTCGAGTATGGTGGATGACGGCATCTGCGACTGCTGCGACGGATCTGATGAGCTCGTCCGCCACTGTGGCAACAGTTGTGCCAACATTCCTCCTCCCGATGTGCACCCTCTTCCTGTACTTACTTTCCTCCATATGGAGTGATGAAATTCCCTGACCATCATATGTTTCATTTTTGGTCCTCAGAAGAAAACCGGTGGTAATTCTGTCCTTGCCATAGTCTTATGGCTGTTTATCTTGTGCCACCTCTTTGCAATTGTACCATTCTGCCGCTCCCCTTGGCTATGTGAGAAACACAGGGCTAACTTTTTTACCCCATGAATAACAGTTGGGCGGTCTTTGGTATCTCGCCAATCCGCGAAGGGATCGCGTCTACGAGCAACTCGGCCGTACATACATCCATTGTAAAGATTTCCACTAAACCAAACTAAGTAAAATGCAGCCCGTTGTTATTCGTATTTGTCTTTTCGTTTAGCGCTGTCCGCCTTTACGGCCGCAGCGTCGCCACGAGCCAGGAACAAGAGGCCAGCAATCACAAATACAGACCCCAGCCACCACGAAGTGGGCAGAGGTTCTGAGAAGAGAAGGTGCCCGAGCAGCGCGCTGGAGAAGAAGTTGGTCGACGAGTTCACTACGGTAGCCATGACTGAGGAAGAGAAGTTCATAGACTTGACAAACAGGTTCCACATCACCATGTTGCTCAAGAACACCATGCCGAAGCAGACGGCTCGTAGAAGTGTCTCCACGTCATGTAGGGGAAGTACGTCGGCATTGTCTTCCATCTTCAGCATCGCTCGGCACGTTTCCAGGCCCCCTCTTATCCACACCCCGTCCATGGCCAACTTCCCAAAAACCGAAGATAGCCCTGCACAAGTGCCTGCCAGCGTGGACAACAAGAACCCTCTTCCAAACATTGTTCTGTTGTGCCTTGAGTTTATTTTCTCTCTTTCTCCTCCAACTTTTCCCGCTTGCACAGAACGCAAGATGAGCGATGGTGCACGCACAGTATCGGCGTTCCCTCCGCCGCCTCCATACTTCAAGCTCTACACAGATGAAAGGGTAGCGGCAGGGGTTGGCCCGCCCCCGCCGCCATTGATAGAGGGCACCTACATGATGTTCGGGCGGCCACTTACAACGCAGGAGGTAGAGGATAGCCTTGATAATCACCCAGGCAGAGTGCAGCTTTATCCCCGTGGAGAAATCAACCACCAACGCGAGTTGAAGAAGCTCAATCACTCTATTCTTCGCAACTATCTCGAGCTGCTTAACACTCTCGTCACGAATCCGCGGGAGTACACCTTCAACAACAAAGTTGATGATCTTGAACAGTTATTCGTTAATCTTCACTTCCTTCTCAACTCTTTTCGACCACACCAAGCCCGAGAAACCCTCATTTCTATTCTTACCGAGCAACTCGACAAGCGGCGCGCCCTCACCCAAGCAACCAAGTCCGCCTTCCACGACGTCTCTCAAATCCTCCTTGAAGCCCTTCAGGCTCTTGCGGTCGCCTCTCACGACAACCCACTCACCGATGAAGCAGCCGGTGCTGCCGCGACGGCATCGACTGCCGCCGGCGACCGAGATGCCGGTAGCCATCATAAAGCAGCATTCGCGGGTTGGATGGGTGGCGGAGATGAAGACGCAAAGAGCAACGAAGCACTCGCGGAAGAGGAACTGTACGCTCGCTTGGGTGCTGAGATGGACCGATTGTTATCGATGGTCGACGACCGCCACTGAGCCCATCCAGTTGTCCACTCTTCGTTCTGTGTGCTTTTATTTATAAGAAAAATAAATAACTCGTTACATTTACATACACCGGTCTCTGGGGGTCAATAGTGCCGCGAAGCAGCGGTCCCAGTGCCGTCTCCCTGATGCTGCCCTACGATGCAGGAACCGGTGGTGTCGACGGCACCGCCGCTGCTCATCAAGCTCATCCGAGGCAGCGACGGGAGCCTCTCAGACACATGCGCCCGCTTCCACGTCATCTGCGGACTTCTCGGGTCCGCCGAGCTGTTGAGTCGTCCCAGTTCTAGTCAGCTCTTCATTGACCAACGAAGGTGTGTGCGAAAGAGGGGGCGAGAACGCACAGGCGAGATGCGGCGAGATAGCTGTGCCGATTGCCCAAAAGGTTTCTGCCAGTCGCGTCCGCGCTACAGACCCGAATCGAGAGGAAGCCGTCTCCGGGCGCCCGTGCGGTGCTCGGAGGCGGAGGGGGCGGTCGTCCGATTAGCTCCAGGATGCTCTTCTTCTCCCCGTCATCCTCGCTCGCTGCGGCTTGCGCCTTCTCCATCTCCTTTCGCCTCTTCTCCTCCTCCCTCCATTTGCGCAGCAGCTCCAAGCTCTCCTGCTCCTCAATATCCTGTTTTTATTTGTTATATTTGTTTATGTATTTATTTATTTATTTATTTTTAAAAAAATATTGTAATTCTTCGATACTGAGAGATGGGCGTGGAACCCAATCAACGCACTTTCTTGGTACGCTCCGAGTGCTGGCGGAGCATCTCGTGTACTGCGGATATCTCGCTGCGAGTGATGTTGCCGTACTCGTACATGGTGAAGCGCGTGTGGGCCGGCCGCAGCCGCTGCGGCGCGCGCGGAGCCTCGCTCTCGCCGCCCTGCAAGCTGCCGGCGGCACCAGGGCCGCTAATGATGCTGCTGCCGCCGCCCGAGTGCGAGGCGCCCGTGACGCCGCGGTCGAAGGCGCCGTTGCTCAGCTGAGTGCCGGCGCGCTGTTCGATGAACATGTTGAACATCTGCGTCTCCGTGATGAGCTCGAGCAGCGGTCGAGCCTCGGGTCGGACGTTCTTCAGGAAGTCCTCCCTTTGGAATTCAGGAAACTGCTCCATGCCTGCCAGTGGGAGAGCGAGCGCGATTGATTCACACACACACAACACAACACAACACATGAGAGAGATCAATCAACAAGTGAAATCGGTTAGTGGTTTTTTTTTGCACACTGGAGGTCGCTTCTCTACGCACCGTCATCGGCAGGCGAGGTGACGATATAGTTACGGTAGGACGTGAGCAGGTCCACCATGAAACCGATGAAGGCATTGGCCAGCGCGTTGGTGGCCTCCTTAGGCAACTATATACATGTATATATGACCAAAGCGTAAGGAACCGCGCCAAGAGGATAGGAAATTGAAAAAAATAAATAAATCATTCGCATTTGATAAGGGATCCCTTAAACCTTGCGGTTGGGTTTGGTCAGGGTGACGACGCGGTTGCGGGCGCGCTTGCTGATCTCCTCGATGGTGTTGCGCAGGGGCGCGACAAAGGGCGGGAGCAGCACCGCGTCGGTGTGCTGGCCGGGGGGGATCACGCGGTCGTCGTCGAGGTCGACGATCACCACCTCCTCCATGGTGCGGGACATCTCCTTGAGCTCCTCCACGCTGCTGCGCAGCACGCCCACCACTTTGCGCCCAACAGACAGAAAGAAATGAAAGAAAAAGACATAGGAAATCGAAATACCGCGCGAAAATTGTGCCATATTAGTAGAAACCGATTATTTAACTCGGAGTAGTGCAATTTTGGCACGAATTCAGTCTTACCGAAGGGCATCGGGGCGCAGCAGAAGGAAAGGAGGTTCGCTGGGAGGACGGGTATGAAGACGTGCTGCCAGCTGAACGGGTACAAAATCTGGTCACAACACGCATGTTAAGATGTGTGTGTGTGCGCGCGCGTGTGTGTGCGTGTGCATGTGCGCGTGTTGTTCTTTGTGTGCGCGAGGCAAGACGCATGTACCGCCATGCAGGCCTGCACGCATGTGGAGAGGGTGCTGACCCGTTCGGAGATGAATATGATGCGGCGCTCGACGAGAAGGGAAGCGAAGGTGGCGAGGATGTTGTCGGGGGAGAGGAGGGAGAGGAGGGGACGGAAGTTGACGTGGTCCAGCAGCGAGTCCGAGTCGTCCGGGCGGCGGAAGGCGTAGGTCTCGGTCTTGGCCTTCTTGCCGCCTGCGGGCGGATACTCGACGGTGAACTGCAGCGTGCCGCCGGGCGGAGGGAGAGGCTGCTCGTAGATGGCGCGCAGGAACACCGTACAGCCGCTGAAGGGCAGCCCTGGAGATGGAGAAGGAGAAGAGGAAAAGCATCAGAATGAAGGGGGGGGGAAGGGAGGAAGAGGAGCGGGGAAATGAGGAAGAAGAGCGTGAAAAGGGGGGAGAAAAGCGCACCGGTAAGGGCGGTTTGATGAAGCTTAATAACTTTGGCCAGGATTTTGGAGAAGATGCTGAAACAGGGAAGGAAACTCACTATACAATAGCACTCGTGCATGATTCGGTGACAGTAGCCCCAGCGCTTCTCGCCATTGCCTTCGGTCAAGACGAATGAGAAGGTCTCCTCCTTTATCATCTTGTCCAAGAATGTCGTGTCCGGGAAGCAAAATTGTGTGACGGCTTTCATGAAGCTGGGCGGGTAGGGGAAATGAAACTTTACATAGGGAGGATTCTGTGCATCGGTCACCTTCGGGTTGATCCCCACAACTAAAACGCAATCGAACAGCCTGTTGCCCTTTCCATTGGTTGCCTCATTTGTTGTTTTCGCGGGTGTCTCCTCGTGTGCCCGCGCTGCGCTTGGTGCGGGTGGTCCACCACTTGATGTTTGCAAATGTGGAACCGACGCAGTAGCGCGCAATGAGTGCAAGGAGGCCCGTTTGGCCTCTACTTCCATTCCTCAATCGTTAAAAGAGATTGGGGTGCCACTTTTCCATTTAAGAAAACGAAAGAAAAACTACATTAATATGAACTAACTTCATCCTTCATTGAAATCTCACTAAGATTCGCAGACAAAGAGATCTTCTCGCCTGACCTTCTCCAAACACTATAGTTCAGTTATCCGCACGCTTGTTGAATATTGAATACAAATGGAGACAACCAACATCCTTACTAGATCTCAGAGCTCTTTGACAGCTGCGCGCGATCGCTACCGCGCCCAGCAGAAGCCCCACCGCCAGGGCAGCGGCCTAGGATCTTTTCCGCCCACTACCATGAAGGTGCTCAGCTCTCCTCACGCTGAGTGGCTCTTGAAAAGAACTCGCTCAATCACCTACCACCTCGTTTGGGGGGGGGGGCGTTCGTTCTCTCCTCAGACCAAGATAGTCTGTACGCTGGGCCCAGCCTCATCATCCGAGGCCGTGTTGCGTGAGCTCATCCTAGCGGGAATGGACATGGTGCGCCTCAACTTCTCCCATGGAACGCACGAGGACATGGTGAACATCTTCAACACTGTGCGCCGCATCTCCTCCGAGTTTGCCGAACAAGTGCGGTCCAACCTCTCTCCTTTTTGCCCTCTCCACTTATCAGCCGGTGATGACGAACGAGAACATATTTATCAACATATTTATGCGTCCTGCAGGTGTCCATCCTGTGTGACATTCAGGGCCCCAAGATTCGCACGGGCAAGGTCAAGGAGCCCTTCAACGTCGACGTCGGCGACCGCATCGACGTAACCCCCGACAGCGTTCTCGGTATTCCCCTTTCGTCGATCACCGAAAGGAAGTTTCCAATCAATCTGAAGCGGTGTATCAAATATAAATATAAATATAAATATAAATACAAAAAAACAATAACAGATTTAAAAAAAAAATAGGCACGCGCGAGTGTGTGCAGATCAAGTACCCGCACATGATGGAGGATCTGGACGTGGGCGACAAGATATTCATCAACGACGGCATAGTGAAGCTGCGCGTGGAGCAGAAGATGGACAGACGCCTCTCGTGCGTGGTGGAGGCCGGCGGCCAGATCTCCGACCACAAGGGCTGCAACATCCCCAAGGGCAAGCTCTCCCTCAACATCATCACCGAGAAGGACAAGGCACGCTCCCCCCAACCCCCCTCCCCCAAATATCTGACACGAATTGATTCAGAATTTAAGTCCTAAAGCAAACGTTTTCTTTTGTAACGGCCGACCACAGAAAGACCTGCAGTTAATATCCGAGCTGAACCCCGAGTACGTTGCTGCTTCGTTCATCGGCAACGCAGCCGATGTGGAAAAGGTACAGCGGTTTATATGGGTAGCACAATTATGTATCATTTATTCAATTTTAATTTTAATATGATTTATCGGAATGGAAATACAGGTGAGGAGCTGCCTGGCCGAGAATGGCAACAAGGACGTGAAGATAGTGGCCAAGGTGGAGCGCCCGGGCGCCCTGGAGTGCATCGACGAGATCATCGCCGCTGCGGATGCTATTATGGTCGCCCGCGGTACGACCAACAACAGACGGGACTCCCCCCGCCCTCCCCCACACGATTCTGACCTCCCGCCGCTCTTTGCTCAAGG
>CDFF01071984.1:0-12495 GCA_000826265.1 Acanthamoeba culbertsoni
GCTCGCCCTTCTTAAAGTCCCGTAGAGCAAAGAGACCCCGATCGCTGCCGTCGAGCTCGCTCGGCTCTTCATCACTCTCGATGTCAGCAAAGCGTATGGACAAGCCAGCAGTCCGCAACAGTGCCCCGGCGTTAAGTTCGTTCAAGTAACTAATCTGGACAAACAACATTGTTATAATAATAGGTCACCCCCAATAAAAATTAAAAAAATTAAAAAAAAAAATAAAATCATCTCATCAATTAAGGCTGACTGTACTTCGAGTTTCTTTTGAGCGATTTGTAGAAGGCGTTGAACCGCGATAGTGAAATCTTCCGCTAAATCAACCCCCGAATCCTCTTGTGCACTAAGCAAATCGGTCAACGTGCGAATGGCAGCTTGATATTTGCCCTCTGCTATATAAGCCTCCGCTTCCCTTTTCAACTCTTCCATCTGGCCTCCCTGTTGTTCCAAGAAAAGAATTCAATAAATACATTTTTATTTCATTTCTTTTCCTTTATCGGGCGTGTTCCCTTCTTCTCATCCAAAGGGTTGGGTTGGCGAGTATCATCCGCTCGAGATTCGTACACCGATTGGTGATTGCGTCTAAAACCACCTTATACCTGTCCACACCATCAAGTTATTCTTTTGTGTTTGTTTTTGTTTACTGCGAACGCACCGGTCGTACTGATGGACGACGGGCGGCAAGGAAAGGTCTGTATTGAGTATCCGCAAGGGCTGTATTTTTTCGTTCATATTATTGTTAAACCGGCTTCTTAAACCCATCATCATCAACAAAAAAAAGAATAAAAGAAAAAAAAAAAAAAGAAGGAGCACGGTACAAAAGGCGTCCTCTTGAATTCAGAATATGAGGCTAATGTGATGACGGGTGAATGCGCATTCTCCAAAAACTCCAATCGCCCGTCCCAGTCGAGTCGATGGAGAATATAGTTATGAATGGCCTGATCGAATATATCTTCGTCCACCGTCTTGGTACCCTGCTTCCCCCCCTTCTTCATCCTTTGTGCAGAGTCAGGGATTGGTATTCTCTCCTCTCCCCTTTAGTTTTCACTGAGATATGCAAACCCTCTACCGTTGATTGTGTTGGTTGGATGTTCTCATAATCCAATTGGTCATTCGTCGGAGATACCATAGCATCGGCTCTGTGCTGCCATAGGTCGTTCCCGAGCAACTGATTTTCCTATCTGTTGGCTTAAAAACACATGTAAGCCAATCATAAGCGTTCATTTTTTGTCGACTTTGCCTTGACAACCTTTGATTTCGTAATAGATGGCCTCTCCAAAGGCCTGCTTTACCCAATCTCGGTTGATGCCATGTCGCTCTATTGTAAACCAGGAATTCTCCAAAACGGCGTAAAGCTTTTCTTTCATTACTTGTATATAAGGAAAATTGTAAGAATTTCAATTATTCAGATTAGGCAAGTCAACAAACCTGGGTGAGTTTGACTGGAATTTCGCCAATAGAAGGGGTCCGATTGGAAAAAGACATCCCGAGTGTCCGCAACCAATATGTCTGATGGGATTAATTTAGTGAATTGTTCAGAAAAAACCAAACAAATCCACAGTACGATTGTATAGGCTGCCGTATGTCATCAACCATATTTGCATGATATGGAATCTGATTTGTGTTGCATCCAATCAGAACGTTGTATTTTGAAATAAAGGTGGAATGTTCAACCTGCGGTTCATGGCTTTAAGGTTGGGCAATCGCGGAAGTTTATGCTTTTTGATGATTTTGTCGGGAAGAGAATTCGAGAGAAAATAGGGAAATGTGTCTTCCACCACGACTGGAGTCACTTTGAATAATCTTTTTTGTGTGTGTGTGTGTGTGTGTGTTGTTAGCAGTGAGCCAAAATACAGAGTGGCTTTCTCGTTTTTCAGGTTGTGTACCGAAATCGGCTTGACGTTTCCTCGTCACTCAATGCATCCATAGTGACGAAAAGCACGATGTCACCCTGATAAGTAAAGGGGCAGAAAATAAAAATAAAAACGTAACTACCCTCAATGTGAAGCCAATCACGAGAGAAGTGCACTTACGGTGTAGTTGGTGTAGCGGAGGGAGACCACGAAGTTGCGAAGGTCAGGCCAAGTATACCCTGTCGCCATACCCATCACAAGACGTTTCTGATATTTATTTAAATTAATTCTCCGTTTATGCGTACACGGAGCGAAGAAGAAATGGGGGAGGGGGGGGGAAGAAGTGTTACCTTCTGCAGCTCCATTGAGGGCGTCCCCGCTGGAGTAGAGCTTAAGTCCTTACCGTCCGGGGTGAGCAGAGGAAAAATCCACGCCTTCTCGTCGCATGCTGTCCCGTCCTTCTCCTCCGACCAGGACAGCCCTTGTCCTTCTGTTTCTCCTTCCATGATGCTGAACTGGCACAACAGGAACAGTATGAAGCCAGTCTGCAGTACCAAGACCACGAGCATGCCGCGGTGCGTTAGCGAGCCCATCTCGCATCTATCCGCTCGGGGCGAAGACGCACAAAACTGTTACTGGACACTTCATCAGGAAAAAAAAAAAAACGAAGATTTTCCTTCCAGAAAGGACACATAAAGAGAGAAAGCTCCTCCTCGGGGTGGTCGTAGTGCGGAATGATGCAACATGCACAACTGCATTCGGTGCAGCGAATCGAGGGACATGAGAAGTGCGCAATTGTAACTCGTTTTCTATTTTTACTCAATTGTGGATCTACAGTCAGGGGTTTTCCTCGGCCAACTCATGGATTAATCGGAGAGCCACACGTCCCTGCTGCATAGCGCCAGCGAGCGGCCAACTGGTGTCGTATTCGTCCTTCGGGCCGTGATATTTCGTCCGCACATATTCCGCTCTTCAGTACGCAATTTCGGGTTGGTTCCCCAGAACAATAAAAAAGAAAATAAATAGTAAATACATAGTAAATTAATTAATAATAATGGATTGACGAGATAGGATGAGACGGTACTTGCGGAGAGCCGCGAAGTCTGGCGGATGGCCAATGAATTGAGTGCCTGTCCACGGGTAGACGGAAGGCACCCCCGATTGGTGAAACACCCACGAATCCGAACGAATGAAACTGCCCTGCCCCGGATTGGGATCTCCGCTCACGCTCAGACCTGCACATGCATTGAAGCAATCAGATTGCTTATATTTCCATATTTCCGTATCTATGTAAATTATATCAGTTACTATGTACCTTCGGAGTGTGCCGCCTGAGCAAACGCTTCGCCCAATGCGCTTTCATCGGATCCGAGCCCAACGATGTCCTTGACATGAAGATTTTCTTGAGAAAACAATGTAGGCAAATAAAATAACACATGCACATATATATATATGTTTACCGATGTAGGGCCGTCAAGATTGAGCATATCAAAGTTGATGTTGGCCAGCGCGCTAGCGAGAGGCAACGGCGGATTCGCCACGTAAGCCTACATTCCAATCATTTTTTTTAAAGGGATGCTCATCATCATCATCATCATCACGAACAACAGGAGTTGGGTTCCGCCAATCACCTTGGCCCCGATAAGTCCGGCCTCTTCTCCGGTGAGGCTCACGAAGAGGACCGATCGGCTGAGTGCCGTGTCTCGGTGCCGTGCGAGCGCGCTCGCCAGCGTCAACATCATCGCCACTCCACTCGCATTGTCCACCGCTTTTTTTGTTTTTTTTGTATGTATATAAAAAAAAATAACAAAAATAAATAACAATTGAAAAAATAAATACTGAAGTTGCAAGAACTGTTAAGAAACCTCCGTTGTAAATTCGATCGTCGTCATCATCACCATCCCTGTCACTATGTGCAGGATTTGTGCCCAAGTGGTCTGCAATGCGTTTGAAAAGTCGTCTGTAAGTCGGAATGAAAAGGTTGAGTTGATTGGCGGAAACGGTGGCAACCGTGATGAGCGGTAATTAAAATGTGATCGTTCGCCGACTTTTCCGCCGAAAGAGGATCGAGTCTCCCTACAACGTTCTTCGCTCGAAAGTATCGGACGTTAAGCAACACGTTCAGCGAGACGCCAATAGGAAGTCGCCGGGCTACGAAATTCGGTGAATTTGCTTCCGCATACCAGGCCTGGCCAATGCAACACTCAATAAATATCTGTCATGCCGATATACGGATATTTCGATATCAATATATGTAGTTGTACTTCGAGGGTAGTGTGGCATAGGGCGGCCAGACGGGTCGCGGACTGCTCGGAGAGCCACGACACGACCTCCAGGCTGGAATCTTCCTTTGGTTGTCGTTGGGATCTTGGGATCTGTAGCGGCTCCCGGTTGTTCGAAATCACTCTACAAGTTTATGCGATTTTTCGTTTTCGCCGTTTTAGAATATAACCAAAAAAAGGAAGTGAACGAAATAAGGATAATACGTGAATGGATAACCGGCGGTTGCCGGTGTATAAATCAGGAAAATGCCTCGTGCACCGCGGCGTCTGGCCTCTTCTACCTTATATGTCCATCTGCCTGCATAAATGTACGGTATGAATCATTGAAATTTCATTTTTCTACACGTTTGTCGAAGACGATACATACCATAGTAGGTGAGTTTGGGTCCGGCGAAGAGGTCCGGTTGCTCGGGTGTAGGCTGCGGCTCGTTCACGAAACTCAATACCAACTTGTCCCGCAAATCTATCTCTTGGCCTTGCTATTGTTGTTGTTCCAAAAAAAAAGAAAAACAAAAAAAAACAGTTACGAAAATCGTTGTGTAGTCGCCACTTGTTTTTTTTTTCTTTGAACTTACCTCGTCTATAAAATCGTTTCGGGACCATTCGGTTGCATGAATACCGAATCCCACGAAAACAAGTTCGTTGGAATCGACGAGCCAATCAACGCTTCGAGAGCCGTCCACTGAACTACCATTATCTTGCCGTTCCTCCTCTGAATTTTCCGTGTATTGAGACGATCTGTCGACAATCGCCTGATAGTCGGCAGTCACGACAAAGTCGTCCCATAATCGGAGCTTCACGGCTTCACTACTTTCGGCGCGCTGCTGAACAGCAGTGATATCAGTGGATTCTTCGCATTCCTTGTCGACAACTTCTGGACTATCTGGGTCTGTTTGTCGACACGAGTCATCACCCACGCCACCTTGCTGGTCGTCAATACTCGCAGAAGTTGGGGAGAAGGTGAGCGAGAACGGGTCATGACTCTCCGTGGAAATTCCAACGAGAGGCACATCAACGATGTAATCCTTGATCGAGGTCGATGTTGAGGAAGACTTGACGGGAGAGAGGCCCACCAGTTTCATCTGCGAAGCTATGTACAATGTCGCCAAGTCCTGTGCATGGAGAACGACATGAGAAATTTCTCTTGGAAATAGAGGGGAGAGATTGGAGATTGGGTCCACTCACTTCGCCGCGCGTGCCTGTGCCTCGTCCCTCCATCAGATCATCGCTAAGATATTCCTGTCGACATCGCTGTTAGCGACGTGAAATACGAGAACGCTGTTGTTTTGTTTTGTGTTGTCTTGTCTTGTTTTGTTTTGTTTTGTTTTGTTTTGTTTTGTTTTGTTTTGTTTTGTTTGGGAGAGGCGACGAAGAGACCAACCATGTGAGTTTGAAATTCTTGGACGCTGAGGTCGGCAAGCAAAGCATCCAGGCGCGATAAAGACGCTGTGGAGTCATGAGGATGAACGTCACACCCGCCATCTTTGCTACCTGGGTTGTTGCTGGGAGGCACGGGTCAGCGGATCTTTCTCTACTCCACCGCGAATGGAGTGATGTGATTGATACCGATCGGCGGCAGAGCGCGAGGCGGCCGCCTCGTAAGCGTATGGAGGCGATCGGGGGCGGGGCGGAGAGACGGCAGTGATCATGGGCGACTCGGGCATGCTGGAGACTCGGAGGAAGGCAAACAAGGACGACCCAATGAAGACGAGCACAAAGAGCAGGAGAATGGGGCGACGCAGCAGCTGAGCGGCGGCGGCGGAGGAGGAGGAGGAGGAGAAGGAGGAGATGAAGAGCGGTGGCGAGGTGGCGTCGTGTGTGCTGGCATGGGCCAGGGAAGGAAGAGGGGGAGCAGAAGATGACAAGGAAGGAGAAGAAGCCGGAGGAAAAATGAAATTAGACATGCGGGGGGACGAGGATGAGTCCAACGGCAGAGAGGGTGTTTCTCGATCGGCGTGATACCGCAGTACGTTTCTGTTCATCGTTGAGTAACAACTGCCACAACTCCCAAAAGATGATGAAAACTATGACTGAATCCGAACAAGCACGTTCATCAACAAGCAAGATTTGAATGTTCCTTCAAATGGAGGTGAAGTTAAGGGTCTGTTTATGACTAAAGCGCCCTTAATTTTCCCCCCTTTTCCGGGCTCGCTTCAAACAGATATAATAAAGGAAAATGATACTAAAAAAAAAAGATAAAAACTTGTTATTTTTGGCATCTACATCGTTGCCGTCATGTTTGCCTCACGCGGCCGCGTTGCCTTTGTTCGCTCGAGTGCCCTCCCTCTAACTAGTTGCGTGCCACACTTTTGCCACAATTAATCTCCGTTTGATTGGCGAAATTGCCTAATCTTTCCGCTCAGTCCCGCGGTCGCAGCCTTTGGTTTACGGCAACGCATCAATGCTGCCCATAAGGTCCTATGTTACGAGTACGCACTGAGATAAGTTGTTATTTTTCTCGTCCTTTTTTTTTCTTCTACAAACACTCTACCAGATGTTAAGCGATACGCGAGGCGAGAGAAGCGCCGGCTGGCTGAGAAGGCGAGGATAAAGGCTGACGCGGAGAGGCAGGCTGCCGAGGCCACCGCAGCCGCTACCCAGCAGAAGGTCGACGCCGTCATCCAGGAGACCATCGAGCAGCAGGTCGCGCAGGGTAATATATCATCGCTCTTCTATTCCTGCGCGTGTTTCTACTTTTTGTCAAATGATGGTGATGGTGATGGTGATGATGATCATGTTACTAAAATCGACTCCTTTACGCTTGCAGACACGGCAGGAGCTGGTCAGCGGGACAAAGACATCGTGCAGGAGATTGAAGGAAATGGTAAGCTTCAAACCTCTCCCACATATTAGCAAGAGAAATAACGTGCTGATCGTTTGCATATTACATAGTGCGAATGAAGCCTCGCCACTCACCTCTCGGTGCCGCATAAAGAAAACAACAGTTACCGCGGCACAGGTTACTCTTAGGATAAAAATAAAAAAACAATTTCTCTGCCGGCAAAAAATGGGGTTGTGTGAAAAAAAGAGAGAGAGAGAGAGGAGAGAGAGATGCACCACCGCATCAAGATGCCCATAACACTTCGGTACATTATGCCTGAGGAGCTTGACCTGGCGTCTGAGGATGTGAAGGTTACGGCCCAACACCTTTACATGATACAGCAGCACGTAGAACTACTGGGCGCCCTGAAGAAGGATGACCTCAAGAGCCAGGTGGGCAAGTTCTTTCGGGAAGCATACGTCGACTTCAAGCTCAGCGTGTCCCTGGAAGAGCTGGTCCGCGCCACTCTTTTCTTTCTTTCTGCAGGGGCGTGCACAATTGTCAGCGCTGACCAGGTCTCGCAGAGGGACCAAATCATTGGGACTTACCACGCCTACTACCACAAGCAGCTGAGGCAACACAAAGCAGCCTTCCTTCGACTTCTCATGAGCACCGTCAGAGAGCAGTACCCGAATGACTTCGGAGAGGGCCAGCTTGCGACGGTCACCAGCAGAGACGTCAAAACCAAGCTGGTGGACTCCCTTTGTGAGGCCGTGGGCCTGTACCCTCACAACCCGCCCATGTCTCTCGAGAAGCGACCCAAGGCCGTGGCTTCCGTGTCATCGTCGTCATCGACAGCGACTTCGTCCTCCTCGCCCACACATGCGGCGCCGCCCAGCTCGGCCGAGACGATCAGAGGCAAGAAGCGGCCTCTCCCCGACCGAGTTGAAGGCAAAGAGACAAAGGCAGAAAGCGACCATGGTCAGCCTTTGGATAAATCTACAATTACAACACTGAAACGACGGCGATCGGCGCCTGCATCACTCCAACAACAACAACAACAACAACAACAACAACAACAACAACAACAACAACAACAACAACAACAACAACAACAACAACAAATTCAGCAGCAGCAGCAGCAACAACAACTTCAGCAGCAACAGCCGGCCCAGCCGGCACACAATACCAACAACGCAGATGTCGTGCTCGCCATTGAACAGCTGGTAGGTTACCTTGAAACTCGCTTTTTGCAGCCATGGCGAGCGGAGGGACGTCCCGTGGACCTCTCCAGACTTCAGGTTTGTCCCTCTATTTTACCGTGCACATCCCTTGCATCTCTCTCTTTATCATCCTCCTCACCCCACTTCTTTCGCCACCAGGCGCTGCTGCGCGATTTTGCCGCTCATATTGGTCGCCTCCCGATTGCCAATGCACAGCAAAGTTGAACCCGAATTTGAAATGCCTTATTGTAGATTATTAATACATTGCCACACTATTTATTCCTCAAATTGGCGAAAAAGGGAAGGCCACCAATAATAAACCCATTCGCAGCTCTATTTTGTTTTGGTTCTCATAATGCACACACACACACGCACACAAAAGATGAATCTTGCTCCTCTTGTTCTTCATTCGAGAGGGTCGAGGGAGTAGCATCGGCAGTTGCAGTCCGTCACCGGGCACTCCACGTGGTTCGAGAACCAATCCATGAGGTGCGCCGCGTGGCCGCCGTGCCTGCACGTCTGGCACCACGTGTACCAGTCCTCGAACCTGCTGCCCCCCTCTGCCCAATACACTGTGTCCGTTCCATGCAACACTTGCGATCAGTTTTGTTGCAACAACAATGCAACGCACGGAACAACAACAACGAAAATATACATATTTGAATATTCAAAACGTACTCGATTGCTTCTCGCCGGGATTACGCGAACCGCCGAAGACGGGCGTCGAGCAGCCCAGCGGCAGCAGACATATTGAACAGAGCGGAAGAGGTTTCCCACACGAAGGGCACGACGATACCTATTGGAGGAAAAAAGGGGAGACGCGAATCCAGTCGAACAACAACCCCCCCCCCAAACCACCAATCAGCTACAAGGGTCCGTCACATGTAGGTATGTATGGTATGTATGGTATGTATGGTATGAATGTGTAGAGAGAGAGAGAGAGAGAGCAAGGCCGGAACGAAAGGGGGAGACCCTGGGACCTTCTGCTTGCGCTCGGAGGAGGAGGCCTTGGGCTGCGGGGCCATGCCGCGGCCCGGGCGGCCCATCTTGGTCCCGATCATGGGCATCGCCAGCGATTGGTTGCAGAAGTTGCAGCGCGCGAAGACCTGGCCGAGCGGTCGCGGCTCGGCGACGGACGCGATGCGGGCGACGTCGAGCAGGGCGCGTTCGTGCCACAGCTGCCACATGTCCAGAAGGCCGCGGTAGCATTCCATCCAATGCTCGACGCGCTGATCCCGGAACACGCGCGGCACAACGTGTGCCATGATGAGGGACGCCTGAACACGGCATGGGTGAGTCTATATGTGTCGACACATTCTTGGCGTGCTTCACGGTTCGAACCGTTTGGACGTCTCCCGTGCGATTGAGGTAGTTTTCGAGGAGATCCACGCCCTGAGGGCTGAGACCGGTGATCATAAGACCGGCCAGCGAGCCGCTCTTGACCGCTCCCGCCGCCGCATGCGTGATGTAGCGCTGGAGCTGAGGTTTACAAAAGAAAACAAGAGGAAATGTTGCGAAAAATACTCAAGAATGATTGGTATGCATGATTGAAATACCTCCGTGTCGGGAAGGAAGCGGCAGCCGAAGGCGATGCGGTCGGAGAGGCTCATCTCGTCGTACTTGTCGAGCGCTTCGGCGAACTCCGGGACCGAATCCGCGCACAGGAATGCGAATGCCGCGCGCAGATAGGCCGAGCCGACCTGCTCCTTGAGCGCTGCGCACGTCTCCTTCCACAGCGACGCGCCTGACGACTGCTGCGCGCCTTCATACCTGTTTGTGTTGTTGTTGTTGTTGTTGATGATGATGATAATGAGGACGATGATGTCGACATAAATTAATGCGAAGTATTCTTTTTCCACAAATGTAGAATCGGCTTCAGGGTTACCCGGCGAGCGCCATGGCGACGAGGCGGAAGGACTCGTTCGCAGTGTCGGCGGCGATGGCGCGCTTGAGCGCGAGCACGGCGCGCCGAATGTCCAGATGAAACACCGCGATCGCCGCGGCGCGCTCGAATTGGTTCTGCTGTTCCAAAATCGACAACTGTATCGAACAAATAGTGTACGGAAAAATGATAAGCTTATAGGGGAGTGACCAATGAAATTTCGGGAAAAAGTACCATGTCATCCAGCGATCCGGACTCCATGTCCCATCCACAGAGACGCAGCACGGCTTGTCGTTGTGGACTGTAATATGTTTTGAACCCTCCCTGAATTTTTTTTTTAAGAATATTCAATTTGGCACTCGAACGGGGGTATGGGGAAAGTTTAGCAGTCTTTGCATTGAAAGTCAAACGAAATTTACCTCAGCCTTCTCTCTTTGGGTGATGGCCGGCAGATCGGTTGTCGTGTCTTTGCCGGACAGAATCGCAGCAATTCCCGAAAAGTCGCTGTATTTATCCTTCCGTTTTCCCGCCGCATCTGTAAGGAATATATATTTAAAAAAAGAAGGATTGGCTGTCAAATGCCAGCGATAATTCTACATTGTTTGTATAATTTGGTGCATAGTTTGGGAAAAATATCAGCGATTAATTCAAGAGCTCGTGGCTACGCACTGGCGAGCCACGACCAGCAGACTTTGAGCTCCTGTGTGCCGAATGCGTCGCTCAGTTTTTTATTCTTTTCGATGTCCATCGAGTATCCGTTGAGGGCCTTCTGCTTCATCACGAACGAGATGTCCAGCTGCTCCAACACCCTGCACGCACCAGTGGCGTTAGTGAAAAGTACTTTTACTGGAATTATTCGAAGGGGCAGGGGGGTTTCGATCTCGATGGAGGGAAAAACTGAGTACTGTTCGGCGGATGAGGAGAGGGCGGCGTGAACCGCCGTGGAGCCCTGGGTTATTTGTCGACCGCAGGCAAAGGAGAGGTCGCCATAGGGAGCCCACGAGATGGGGATGGACTCGTGTAGCGACACCACTTCGATGTAGGACGAGCTGGTGACGGTCAGGATTCGATATTCCTTCGTCGGATGCCACGAAATGCAGCTGATTGGCTCGCTTGCCTCGTACGCTACACAGGTATGCAAAATATTTTACACGTGTTTTCAGGAAGAAAGGAAATTTGGGAAAATGAAAGGGAAAATACTTCGACAAGGGCGAGTGGCTTTGAGGTTGAGTTCTTGCTGCGCGCTGGCGGGGTCGGCCGGCAAGTCGAGCGAAGAGTCGTTGAGATCCCACAGCTTGAGGACGGACTCCTCCTTCCCGATGGAGGCCAGGATGCCGCTGCGCGTGGGACACCATTCGATCTGCACGAGGCTCTTGCTGCCCGTGTGCAGCGAGAAGATGGGGTCTCTCAGCTTGCGCGTGTCCCAAATCTTCACCACGCCTGTTATAGGTTTATTATTTTTTATTATTATTATCACAATCAAATGTCCACAGAAAAAATGGTAAAAGCGGCAGTAAAATAGGAGGGGGGGGGAAAAAGGAGGGTTTCTTCTTCGGACCGTCTTCGGAAAAGGTGGAGAGGCGCTTGTCGTGGAACGGATCGAAGGAGACGCCGTGCACGGCTTTCGAATGGGCGAGCACGGACTTTCGCGCCGTCAAATCGGAAGCGCGCATATCATATATCCGGAGCCATTTCGCGCCTTTTCGCGCACGATAGAAAAAATAAATTAAGAACAATATATTTAAGAAGAAGAAGAAGAAGAAGAAGAAGAAGAAGAAGAAGAAGAAGAAGAAGAAGAAGAAGAAGAAGAAGAAGAAGAAGAAGAAGAAGAAGAAGAAGAAGAAGTTCGGGGTACCGGTTCCGGTGACGAGGCAGGAGGGCTGGTTGGGGACCCAAGCCAGAGACACGGTGGCCTCGGACATGTTGACCTCCCGCATCGGCCGCACGATCGCCTCGGCGCCGGTGATGTCCGTCACTGGTCCCTGCGCCACCTGCTGCCTGTCGACAGGCAAAAACAAACATAATGTTGGTTGAATGCTTTGCTTCATTGATGCCGGCAATGACTGAAATGCCATCCGGATGAGAGGAGAGGTGAAGTACAGCGGTTGTGATGAAGCGTTCAGCGAACGAGCAGATGACGTGCGCGAAAGGCTGCCGGGTGCCGAGCCTGCATTTATGTGCATGATTAATATATATCTATATTCTATATTCTATATTCTATATTCTATATTCTATATTCTATATAAGGTTTTTGTTTAAAATGTGGAGTTCATTACCGCTGCTTTGGTTGACGTCCCAAACGAGAGTGGAGAAGTCGCAGCGCACTTTGCCGAGACCGGCGGCGAGTTCGTTGTGATAGACGGGATTCCAGGCGAGCGCGTTGCAAGATCGAGAGTTACGAGGAATGAATTCCTTGCTGATGGAGTTGACCGACGAGAAGCTCACGCTGTCGCGGAAGCTGGTGAGGACGACCTTGCCGCTGGGCAGGCCCGCA
>CDFF01071984.1:21478-34386 GCA_000826265.1 Acanthamoeba culbertsoni
ATAATAATAGGTCAACTGTACCGTGGGTGCGCCCTGACTTTCCTGGGCTCGAAACCCAGCAAGTAGAGACCCTCCAGACTTTGTGCCCTTATGTCATAAATGCATAAATCCACACCAACATGTCCGCGGCGAACTTCAGATCTAAGGGAAAACCACTGGATTCTCGTGTTTGTGAAATGTACCGAGAAAGGGCCACGTAGGCTTGCCCGTACGCAAACACGTGGCTGAGATTCATTTCCACTTTACTGAGCGTCATTCCTGAAAGCGTCAACTGATTGTAAACATTCCCCAAAAATATTGCTACATGAAAAACTACATCTGTAGTAAGTATAAACCTTGAGACTTGTGAATGGAGAGCGCCCAGGCGAGGCTCAGCGGAATCTGAGTGCGCGACGCGACTTTCTTCGGTCCCACTTCCGACTTCCACTCCTCCGGCAATATAATCCTTAAAAAAAAATACTAAGTGTAAATATATGTGTACAAAAAAAAATTGATTAACTGTTGATGTGTTTACCTTTCAACTCCTGTGGCGAAGCGGACGATTGGGTAGCGAACGGCATCCATCACAATTTTCTTGCGTTTTGCTGCGGAAGTGGTTCGGCCTGCCACGCTCACTTCGCTCGAATCGCTCGCAAAACCTTTGAAATATTCGAAATATGTAAAGCGGTGATATATCATCGACATGTTCTATTGGTATGCATGCTATGCAGCTCAAAAATAACTCGTACCTGTGACTACTCCGCGTGCGCCATTTACCAATCCGCCATTGAATGCCAGATTCATCAACAGAATCACCTGGGATTTATGGTTAATTAAATTGTTATTTATTATTTATTATTTATTTATAATTATACCTGCGCGCCAACTTTAAGTTCGAGCGTTTCGGGCGCAGGGCAGTATTTCTGAAGTTTTCCTAAAAAGGGTTCCTTGCCTTCGTCGACCGCTCGATAAATATACTATTAATGCATAATATATGAATACACAAATCCAGTAAGATAACGTCTTTGTGGAAATTTCGTACACTTTTCCCGGGGAGCGCTGCGAGACATTCTTGATTCTTATGCGCGACCTCACGTCGTGTGGGAAAGAGCTGTGTCGGTGGAATGTCAGTGTCCTTTCCCTCGGCTTGCGGAGATCGCCCATTATTGGTCGGAGGTCGAGAATGGCCTGATTCTTCGCATTCTTGTCTAAAATAGTAGTCATAGGCATCGAAAGGCTCTTCTTCCACATCGCCATCAACCGATCGTAAAATTTCTTTTCCTTTTCCTTTTCCTTTTCCTTCGGTTGCTTGCTGCGCCATTCCAAAAATTCTTTGTCTTTCTTCTGCCTTTTTCCGTTGATGTAAGGACGAGTTATTGACACATATTATCCTTAAAGAACAGAGAAAAAAATATTTTTACCCGTTTGCGTTCTGTTGAACGACGAACGCATTCTTCGAGCTTGACTCGCGTATTGGGCGACAGGTTACCCACTCGGATTTCATTCAGCATGTTGATGAACTCGGATTCTGATTGGCGGAACACTTGCGTGAGTTCGACCGACTTCTGCACAACCTGAGGCCAGCTTTCCGCTTCGAAGCACAAATATTTGGCCATAACCGGCGGTAACTAAAGAAAGAAAGAAAGAAAGAAAGAAAGAAAGAAAGAAAGAAAGAAAAACAAATCAAATGAATAAGATAAAAAACATAGCTCTTTGAAAAAAAAATACCTGCAAGAAATCTCCACAGAGGACGACTTGAATTCCACCGAAAGGTCGTTCGTCCTCGCGCACCTTGCGTGCCACAAATTCCACCTTATCGAAAAACTCTCCCGCAAGCATCGAAATCTGAAATTCGCATGCGCCCATCAGTAAAACACGAAAACGAAGACGAAGATGAAGACAAGGACGAAGCTTACCTCGTCGATGACAATGACTTTCACTTTTCGCCATCGCTTTACTGCCACGGGGTCCTATGGAAAAGGAAAATACGTGATTGGTCGACTCGGAGACTCGGAGCCATGGCAACATATCCCCCTCATCTGTCCCAACCAATCATCGACTTTAGCCTCACCTTCATGACCTTGAAGACGAGGCTCTCGGCCTTGTACTTGGCGAGGCCCACTCCGGCGAAGGTGTGAAGAGTGATGCCGCCCACCTGACACGCGGCAATTCCTGTCGACGCTGTGACATAAATCGTTCCCGGCGGATGCATTTTCCGCAGACGCGCCACGATTTCCTTTAACAGAAGCGATTTTCCGGTGCCGGCGCTTTGAGAATTACAGGGAATAATAAGGAAAATAACCATCACCATTTGGCAAACAGTATTCTATGGTTGGCGCCTGTAAATCGTACCATCCAGTGAAGAATAAAGACATGCCGGAGAGCGCCATTTGAAGAACCTGTAAGTTATGGATCAGTCCCTATTTATTTTTTAATTTTTAATTTTATTTATTATTGGGATTATAGATGGGGACGGAAACCTTTTCCTGTTCCTGAGTGAGTCGCAGTTCCGGGTTTTCCTCCAATGGGGACGCTTCCGGATCGGCGTCCGGCAGCGAGTTGAATTCCTGAGATGCCATCCTGTTAGTGGTCAGTCAAATAAGGCGGGCGCGCGTTTACCTCTTCGAGCATGGAGAAGAAGGCGCTGTAGTATTTGAGCGAGTTCGGTACGTCGTCTTTTGTCAGATTGGCGAACCGCTCCGGCACCAAATCGAGACACCTGTCGGTCACCGTCACATTAAATGAAGCCAGAAAGCGAAAGCGAGGGGGAGGAGGGAAGGACCTCTCGCCGATGCCGGTCATGTTCATACCGAGCGAGCCAACCGAGGAAGGCGTGTTTGTTAGACCGGTTGACGAAGTAGAAGATGACGACGACGATGATGATAATGATAATGATGAAGTCTGCAGAGTCATGATGCCTGTGTTGAAGCGAGTGCTACGCTTAAACGATCCAATGTGCATCAGTCCCACCTAGTTTTCCATATAAGGAAAGTTTTTCCAATTGTAGCGTTACAATGTAATTCACGTACTCCCTCTCCCGAACACCCTGCGCTGATTGGTGGAACGGTGCGCAATGCCAGTGAACCAATGCTACTAGTGGGTGATGCAAGTGTCGACGAGAATGAGCCTGGAAGAGAGGGCTCGGTCGGCTGGACTGGACCTTGTGTCGGGGGACGATACTGGAGGGTCAGTGGTGGCGTCGGCGGAAGGGAGTTCGATCGAAGATGTTGGTCTGTCTCCGCGGTTGGTTCAAGAGTAGGGACGGCTTCTGATGAAGATGAGGCTGAGGAGGAAACAAGCGTGTCGATTTCGATTGCAATCTGGGAGAAGAAGAGGTCGTCATCGTCGTCGAGTAGAGCTGCCGGAGAGGGATCCGGCTTGTCTCTTGGTTGAGATGGCAGAGGTGTGCTCATAGTAGTTGACGGAGCGTGAGGGAAAGCCGCAGCCGGTGAAGACGAAGGAGAGGAAGAGCGAGAAACGGCGGAACGCTGGGTGTTCACAAGCAAGCGGTTCGTTTTAGGGAGAGCAGGAACTTGGCGCGGGGAAGAAGGCGTTGCGGTCGAAAAACTTCGGGAACAAGGAGTAGTAGGCATAGGTGGTCGACTGCTTGATGAACCTTCGCTGACGTCCTCTACTCGCGGCCTTTTGGCTGAGATTTGGGCTTGAGGGGGAGGTGGTCTAGTGCGACTGAAGGAATGGTTCCCGTAGGGATGAGGCTGGGCATTAGATACACGGGGAGGTACATGAGAAGGGACCGCCGTAGGGGGCACATTTTGGAAGCTGGTGTTACAAAGGCCGTTGTTTGGAATGCTTGACATAGATTTAGCAGTGTTACGTCCCCTCTTGAAAGAACCCAGACTTAACATTATTGAAGAGCCCGGGAGACCCCCGCCTCCTTGCATCTTCCAATGACGTCGTTAATGGATCGGATTGGTGTGGAATCTTTCTTGGAATAAATTCATGCAGACCATGGCGGGTATCGAAACCGCGACCAAAAGGAAATGAGCAGCAAAATGCGGCGAGAACGCAAGAGAATGGAAACACGAAACCACATGAGGACAGCGGAAAGCATTGCTAACTGGTCGTGAGTTGTAATCCCAAACACGTCACTGGACAAGCGAGTGAGGCGCACCGAGAGGAACACAAACCAAGCAGACACCAAGACAAGAAGGATGAGCAGAGGCGGACGCATGATCGTGGAGATAGAGACGCTGCCTCTCCCCGAGGGCGTCTCAGACAACAAGTACCGCAACGTGGAGGAGGCCATCTCCATTGTCGAGAAGTCGGGGCTCAAGTATGAAGTGAGCCCCCTCGGGACGACTGTGGAGGGTACGTCTGGCTCCTTCTTGTCCTCTTGACCCAAGTTCTGCCGCTCACTGGTGCCACCACTTCCAAGGTAACCCCGATGAAGTGTGGGACATGTTGAGGAGAATGCACGAAGCTACGCTGCGCGCTGGTGCGAAGAAGGTGCACACCAACATCAAACTGTTCCAAGCGGCACAGGACTCGGAGTACCACGAAGACACGATAGAAAGCCTCACAAGGAAGTACCGAGGCCAGACCAAGCCAACAGGCATGTGAGTCGAAGTCGCACCCCTTTGAAGGAGCATGCAAGTAGAAGCACAAAAACGAGAGTGATAAAGAGATCCATGTATTGCTCCACAAGAATAGATAGCATCTTCAGAACCGGGGCAAGAGGGAACGATCTCAAACGTAGTCTGTGGTAAACAGGGTGAGAAATGCTGCAGTACCCTCCAAAAAGGCACACGCCGTTGTACCTACAGGGATTATTGTGGGGGGTTGAGCAAGTTGGCTAGCTCTCCGATCTCTTCCAGGTTAAGAGCCTCTTCATAGCCCTAAAAGGATTTCGGGGTGAGCCAAACGTAAATTGGTTGGGAGGGGAAGCTTGTGTTGGGGCATACGCCAATAAACTTTCCGTTGATGAAAAGTTGAGGAAGCTTCCTTTGGCCGCTCCTCTGGTGCATCTCGAGGCGCTTGGGCTCGTCGCTAGCCACATCGTAGCAGTCA
The DNA here is from genome assembly GCA_000826265.1 of Acanthamoeba culbertsoni. Taxonomy (NCBI): domain Eukaryota; phylum Discosea; order Longamoebia; family Acanthamoebidae; genus Acanthamoeba; species Acanthamoeba culbertsoni. The sequence goes on from CDFF01071984.1 coordinate 26,486, forward strand.
TACTTGACTTTCTTCGTGTCAAGCAGGAAAATGAGGGACTGCTGATCCTTCTTCACAGGCAACGAAGCAGTAGCAGTGGTGATGAAGAGCTCAACCGGCACTGTGGCCCCAGTTTGCTTGTTGGTGACGGACATGGTGTTGATCAAGAAGGGCGCGTATTAGACTGTTAACAAAAAACGCTTGGTGGTTTCCTTAGTATTTCACCTTTTTTCCTGCTGCGGTGACGTCACCTTGCTTTCTATTCCTCTATCCCCTCAGCGTTGCATTGCAGCCAAAAGTACCCAGCCATGAAAACCTGTCGCCTGTGTTGTATGTTGTTGGTGGCTCTTTGTGTGGTGACCTTCTGCCTTCTTCCAACTGGTGCAGGTGCGCTCTCAATCCCTGTACTCCCCGTTTCGTCTCTCTTCGTTGATGTGCCACCCCTCTCTTACAACCCTTCACGAAGCAGAAGAAGCCACTTCAGCGGAGTCTCCTGTGGTTGAAGAAGAGGAGCAGTGCGACGTGCGTATGAATGGAAAGTGCTTCGAAGACCTGGAGGAGGCCATCCACGCAGTCAACGTCGGCAGGGTGTCGGGCAAACCGGCCAACCCGAAGAGCACGGAGGCACGCCACAACTGGACCAAGAAGAAGATTGTGATCGAGTTGAAGGGCAGGTCGCGACACTATGGCTCCTTCAAGATCTCGCCCTGGCAAGACCTGAAGTCGCTGCGCATCGTCGCCACCGGCGGAGGTACCATACCATACCACACCTTTTTCCCTCTCCCAAGAGAAGCAAAGAGGTCCTGAGGCTCTCTTCCTTCTCCCTCCGCAGGCAGAGCGGTGATCGACTGCGAGCTCAACAATAAGCCGGGTCTGACCATCGACGGCACGATAAATGCCACCATCCTGGGCAGCCTCGAGATCCGCCAGTGCTCTCCGGCGCTCTACTTTGCGCCGACGTACCAGGGCAAGTCGATCGAAATCGAGAACTCGGCCTTCCTGGGCAACAAGCCGGACCCGGTCTACCACACGCTGTCCCTCCTCATCGACGCGGAGAAGGAGTTCGACCACCCGGACAACGGCCTCCCGCTTCGCTACACGGACGAGCAGATACGCGAGGTGTGGCTCTCCGAAGACCGCGGCCTCTCCGAGTTCCCCATGAAGCTCGCGCGCGAGGACTCGACAGAGCGGATCAAGCTGCGCATCTCCAAGAGCCACTTCTCCACGGAGCTGCTGAGTAACGTGCCTCCCCCCGCGGATGCGTACCTGAGCCTGGACAACGGAGCGGACTACTACCTGAACAAGATCTACAAGAAAGTGGGCGTGCGGACGGAGAAGGTGAAGAGGAAGAAGACGCACATGTTCAGTCGAAGACGGATCTCGGGAGAGGGACGCAACAGCCAATGGGACCTCACGCCGCCTCTCCTCCCCAACGAGATCAACCACAACTCGCCCTCTTTCCGTCGACGCCTGGCAAGGAACGGCTTCTATTAAGTGGGACGACTTCTCTCAGGGCGGCAAAGTGAACAATTTACAAGAAAAAAAGGCGCCATGTAGCAGTCATAGTAGAAGACGTTCGTGTTGCACAAAGCATGAATTGACAGGGCTTCTTTTCTGTGGCTTTCTTACCTACTTCTTGGCAAAGGAGATCACCATGAGGTGCGTGGGTGTTATCTTGAAGTGTTGCAGACCATTCATCGCCACCGCAGCCTCCATCTCGCTGTTGAATTCGACGAAGGCGATGCCCTGCTTGCCAGGCACAAGGTTCACCTTGTTGAAGCCTGGGAACCTAGCCAGTAGTGAAATTATCCAATCAGTGTAAATCATCTATCATACGAGACTAGAACGGCGATGACGTACTGCTGGAAGAGCATGGACAACATGAGCTCCGTGGTCAAGTCCGGCAGGTTCTGTACGAAGAGAATCTTGTTGGGCGGGTTAGGCTTGGGCTGGGGAGGAGCTGCAGGTCCACCGCCAGGAGCAGCCTGACCCGGAGCAAGTGCAGCCTGCTCTTCCTTTGGCTTCTGCTAGCAGAGAGGACTAAGTCAATAAACAGATAGAACACCGAGACGCGAAGTACGGACCTTGGCTGGCGTCTCCTTCTTCTTGGGCTTAGGTTTGGGCTTCTCCTCTCGAGGTCGTTTCTCGCGAGGCACATAGGTGCCTCTGATCTTGGCTACGAGATCAGATTTCGCCTTGGCGTATTGAATGCGCTGCGAGGGAAAGGAACAAATGAGTCTGATTCGAAAATAGAGCTAATTCAAGTGCTTGACGTTAGTACTATGGGCTTGTTGTAGAAGTCGAAATCTTGCAAAGCTTTCATTGCGGTAGTAGCCGAGGCGATGTCACGGAAAATGATGAAGGCCTGACCTCGCAACTTGAGGGACTTCTGGGCAACAATGTCCAGCACCGTGCCGTACTGCGAAAACAGCGAGTAGAGAGCCTTTCGCAGCTCTAAAATTTACATGTAGGGCGCAAAGAGTTTAATTGTATACGTGGTGCAATGTATACAGTGTGCTGATTGCGCGTAAGGCCAAATTTCCTCGTTTGTACGGGAGGAGGAGGAATGGTACCATCTCGTTTCACTTTCTCGTTAAGGTTGTTCACGTATAGAGTTTCATTTGGTGGTACTTCAGCTTCCATCTTTGTAGGTGCTGGTGGCAATTTTCCTCCGCTACTTGTGCTGATTGAAGCCGGACAAAAAAAAAAAAGACCAAAGGAGGAAAATAACAAATCTCTTCTTTTTCCGCCCGCCACTTTAAGAACTCCCTTCACTTCTTGGAGATGTAGATCACGTCCTCGTCAGCCAGCTTGTGCTTTAGGCCTACCCTCTGCGGCGTGTGCTTGGCCGAAGCGCCCCACACCAGACCGTACTTGAACTGGTCCACCATATCCCTGCAGGCCAACGAACTCTTAAGTAACCGCATACACCACCGTAAGCGTTTTTTTTGTTTTGGAAAGTACTTGTGAATGAGTCGGCAGACATCCTCCACGATGGCTCCGGTGCGCATGACGATGGGTTCGCTGAAGTCGGGCGGCACTGCGTATTGGTTGTTTTTGTTCCAGATTAGGGTTCATTAGTACCATGGCAACGCATAATCTAGGAGGTATATAAAGAAACGTACATCCTCTGCGCTTGGTGTACACTCGTACAAGGTCGAGGTAGTCCCAAATGGCCGGCAAGAGACCGTCCGTGAGATTGAGCTTAAGGCCAGCGGAGATGACCACCGAGTGCGGGCGTCTCGCCAGCTTGTCCACTTCCTCAATGGAGAGCTGATCGATCTTGTTGTACACCTTCAGAAATACGAATTTGTGAGAACAATTGTTTAGTTTGTTTTGTTTTGTTTTTTTTGGGGGGGAGAATTATTTGTTGAAGAATTGTAGAATTAAGTATTTTTAATGACGTACGTAAAGACACTTGACATAGTATGCCCGGTCGACAATGACGTCGATCAGTTCGTCCACTGTGGCATCACACCTCACCAACACCTCCGCATTGTGGATCTCTGCAATTTAACACTGTTAAAAGCAATCTAAAAAGGACCGAAATTGTCCACCAAAAAATAAAATAAAATAAAATAAATCAAAACGTACTGTATTCGTGCAGAATAAGTCTGCAAACCTTCTCATCGATGTGAGTCAAAGGAACAGTGCTATTGAACGCGATACCGCCAGCCTGCACCAATCAATCCCCGCATTATTGGTTAGCCATTTGTGCCACAACCAATCATTATTCAATATATATATATATATATATATAAAAGTATTTACTCACCTTCTTGGGCTTGAAGTAGATATCGGGACGCTGCGCATTCAATCGGATACCCACAGCGTGCAATTCGTTCTCAAGAATTTCAATCTGCCGATCGTCTTTGGTCGCATCCAGCATCAAAAGGATCAAATCCTATTTTCACAATATTTAGAATATTTATGTATTTATGTATTTATTTATTTATTTCGCAATAATAAAGAATAAAGAGTAAATAATATACGAACCGCAGTGCGAGCTACGGCGACGACTTGACGGCCTCGGCCTTTGCCGTGGGCGGCGCCTTCAATGATACCGGGAAGATCGAGCAGCTGAATGTTGGAACCGTTGTACTCGAGACGGCCGGGAATGCAGGTGAGCGTGGTGAACTCGTAAGCGGCCGCCTCGGATTTGGTCTCCGTAGTCATCGACAACAGCGTAGACTTACCGACCGAAGGGAAACTGTTGTTGATTCATGAAGGGTAAAGAGAGGCAACAAAGAAGGAGAGATGAAGACGAGGGCAGCGTACCCAATCATAGCCACGCGGGCATCTCCTGATTTGGTGACGGCAAAGCCCTCACCGCCTCCCTTGCTCTTGCCCGACGGTTCCAACAACTGCCAAAGCAAAAAGGAGGGGAAAAAGAAAGAGGAGGATGAGCTCCAATTGGCAGAAGAAGAACGGGTAGGGGTGATGCCTGAGCACGAAGCTTGGCCAATCGAGCCTTCATCAGGCCCATGTGGTGTTCAGTGGCCTTGTTCTTTTGAGTGCGGTTCATTTCCGCCTCAATTTCCTTAATCTTGTCGAGGATACCCATGATTCACTGTTCTGAAGAAGCGCTTATGCGGGAGGGTCAGGGGCTGACAAGAACGCAGCAAGCAAAGAATCGTTGGAATCGCGATTCCGAAGACAAAGACAAGAGAAATCTGAAGAAATACCTATGAAAGGAGAATAAATTTAAAGAAAAATGGAAGATCTTGCCGCAACGCTTGGCTCGCCACAAGCCCAACCCCCAGCTTCCGCTGGAAGTTCTTCTACCAGTGCCTCGAATGTTACGAACCCGGATGATGAGGGATTCCTTTCCGAGTTCGAGCTTATATTGCCCAAATTTTTGTCCATCTTGAAGAGCATTCAAGAAGGCAGCGAGGAACGAGAGATCGTGAGACTGGTGCATTTCCCCTCATTGAAGCGCCTCTGTTCAACAGTAACTAACCAATTTTTTTTTGGCAGACACACGGCCTGAACGCTCACTTCAAGAAATGTCACCAAACGCTGGACGAGTTGCCCGGTACAGATCTCACACATGCACAGCAGCAGGCACTCCTTATGCAGTATCAAGACCAACTCAAGCGAAAAAGGTGTGTCACTGTGTCTGGTCGTTTCTGTTGTTGTCTCGCTTACTCACCTTCCTGTCCTCAGTGAGCTGATCACCAAATATCAATCCTTGGCGGTTCTACAACGAAGCTATACTGATGACTCCGATGACCGCAGTTTGATGGATGAGTGAGTGAATTGACTAATGGCGTGTTGTACAGACGAGAGGAAACTCTGCATTTTCTTATGAGTGAAGCCGCTTATTTGTTGAAACAATAAGGAGAAATGTGAGATGATTGGACCACATAAAATTCCTGGCTCCATGTTCCAGCTCTTCCTGTGATTCTACCTTCTGTTCACAATTTTTACCCAAGGCTTAAGTTGTCGCAAAATTGTCGCATACAAGTCTGCAGAAAGCCATTCTTCGAACTAAAATACAGAAGTGGTGATCGCCGTCACCAACCTGATATGCAGGCTTGTGGTGTCTCTGTGCAAAGGCTCGGAGAACAAACCAACTATGGCTTATTCCAGCGTTGTAGCATCCTTGTGGCCCGACAACAACAACCACGAGGATAGTCTGTTGCACCACCAAGCGTTCCTAGACAACGGAGCGGAACAGTCCAGCGAACTCAATGCTGCTATTATTGACGGTGACCAAAAACGCCTTCACCAACTCATTGTTGGTACTTCCCCTGACCAAAGCTGCACTTTTTATGCCAGCGTTGGCCGTCTTACTCACCAACAACAGGAGGAAGCGCTGCCAGCATCAACCAGCCGGACCAGTTGGGCATGTGGCCTCTGCTCGCTGCGGTCAAGTGTCAGAGTACAGCCTTGGTGCAGCTTCTAATCGACTACGGCGCACATTCCAGGACACACAACAAGCGGTCCGAGCTGCACGCATTGGCCGAGGTCCAAAAGGGACCCTTCCCTGCTTTCGTACGTATCTCTCCCTTCATCTTAGTAAGGAGTCGAACACTGTCCTCATTTCAGTTACTCATTCCTTTTGCAGCCGGAGACGAGAACCGCTTGGGTGGGAAGCATCGTTCAGAATTGGCTCGGCGCCCAACCCGCGAGCGTCAAGCTCTGGCAGCAGCTAATGGACATTGGAGCCAACCCCACAGCGTAGATCCTTCTTTCCTCTTCCTCTCTGGCAGCTCTAGACTTCTATCCCACACCCATCAATTGGACAACCCACAGAGCGGACAGAAAATGCGTGACCCCGTTCCACGTGGCCTGTGCAAACGGCAACTGGCCTGCTGTTCAATTCCTTCTCAAAGGTATGCTGGCCCATCCACAACACGAAGTAGAACATGTTGGAATGGCCCACCAACATTATATCACTATCATCCCACATTGGTAGGGCAGCACATCAAAGATATCAACCACGCCGACAAGAGGGGTCGAACGGGTCTCCACTTTGCTGCGGCCAATGGGAATACGGCAGTGGTGAAGCTTCTGTTGGCACACAAAGCCGATCCAAACGTGTTCACTACCACCGAATTGGATCCTGCCATGGTGCCGACCCTCTCCTCGCGACCCCTGGTGAAGTGCGCTATATAGGCGTTGCATAGTAACATAGACCATACATACCTAGATGGCTAGGCAGGCAGGCCACATCAACCTGGCGGAGTTGATCGAAAGCAGGAGCTATCAGGCGTGTCCGATGTTGTTCATGCCATGGGACGTCCTGGTGACAATCATGCACTATCTCGACCCCTACGACTTGTGTACCGTCGCTCAAGTATGCACGGTATGTCACTTAGTTTTCTTTTTCTTTTCTTTGTCGTCGCTTCAAGTTTCACTAAAATACCATATGTACAACGCACGAAAGGCGTTGAACGAAGTGAGCAGCGACAATCGGGTGTGGCGTCAGTTCTGCGACCAGTCTTGGCGGTTCGACCAATCGCGACCATGGAAGCAGCGGTACATGGAATGGATTCGACCCCGCCTCAAGCGCTACTCGACCAATCAGCGTAAGTTAATCCTATTCATGGCTTCGCTTTTTCGCACCACTTACTTGATTCAAATCTCTCTCTGTCTCTTTATCTCTCTTCCTCCTCTTTCTCCCTCTCTCACACACACCGGGGGCAGTCAAGCCCGTCCCGATCGGATCGCAAATCCAGAATACAGACTACGACTATCTTTTCAAGATAATAATGATAGGCGATGCGGGTAACAATTCATTCATTCTTTTGGCCAATAACATGAGAAATCACTCGAGTGATTCATGCGGAGTTAACAGGTGTGGGAAAAAGCAGCCTTCACATGCGCTACATTCAAGGCTCATGGACGAATCAGTACACCTCAACCATCGGGGTCGAGTTTGGCGTCAGAACGATCGAGTGCCAAGGCTTAAGGCTGAAGCTACAGGGTCCTTTATTCCTCCCCGGATATAGTCGTGCAACTTCGGGGCGCTGACATGCAACCCCTGGATCACTGAATTAGTTTGGGACACGGCTGGGGCTGAACGTTTTCGTTCGTGGGGAATCTCCAGAGCCTACTATAGGGGTGCACGAGGGGTGATCGTGGCCTACGATATCACCTCTCGCGGTTCATTCCAGAACGTAGCCCTATGGGTGGAAGAAATCACCCGCTATGGTGACGATAACTATGAAATTCCAGCCATTTTCTTGGGTATGTCATCTTTGCTTGACAAAGCAGGGGGAACGAATTTTATGAATGCTAACAAAATGAGTCTGTGAAAAAAAAAAAAGTGGGTTGCAAAAGCGACCGCTCTGCTGAGCGGCAGGTGACGAAGGAAGAAGGCCTCGCCAAGGCGCTTGACCTCGGGGTATCGGGCTGGGCGGAGACCAGCAGTTGCACCGGCCAAGGAGGTTCACACTACCCCCCCCCCCAAAAGA